>JAVJIF010015549.1:0-94049 GCA_038442645.1 Agave tequilana
GATGGTATTTATAGAAGATTAGCTTCATTTTGTGATGATATCTAGCTTGATTATGTGTCCCTATCTAATCTAGCTCAATTCATATTAACACATTTCCTACTTATCGGTGTCAATCACATCTCCTCCCCCTCGGCCACCACATGTTAAAATTTGTCTCCCATATTAATTACATTTAATCATACTTAATTATATTAACAATTAGTACATATAAAACAAATAAAGAAAACAAAATAAATTACACACATAAATATATTTTCACTCATAAGTCATATAATCATAGTTATACACATTGCTATACACATAGAACCATAAATATATATACTAAAATTTCTACTAATATTTATGTTTCTATGTACTGAAGCCATCTTAGTCATTAGAAATGTTATTTGAATATAAAAAAAGTTATTGTATATTTTTTTTCAAAATTTTCAAATCACAAATTCTTAAAATATAATAATAATCACTTTTCAACAGTCCATATAAAATTTTTAGTTGGCTGATTAGGCTTCAAATAGGACTGAGGCAGCCCGTTCTACATACCTCCGAGTGACAACCCCCCCCCCCCCCCCCCCCCCCCCAAAAAAAAGACACCGACCCCCAGAAAAAACCACCACCAAAAAAAAAAAAATCATACATGCATGCAACTCCAACCAACAAGGACGTCCCAAGCTTGAGCTTGTTTGTTTTACATGAAGAAGAAGAAGAACCCCATAAAGAGAAGGTTTCTTTTTCATGTGTTTGATTTGGTTGGAAGAGATTTCTTCCCATCTCCTCTCCTGTCTTTGTCGTGCCCATGTAGCGGTGATGTGGCACAGTTTCGTTCAATTTTAGCTCGAGGTCAAAATCGAGACGAAAGATGAAAGAGATCAAAGATCTGCCTAATATATTTATTTTTTTATTTTATGAGGCTCACGTCTCTCTTCTATCCAAGTATTTAATATTTTTTTTAATCAAAACATCCATCTCTTTTCATTCTCTTCCTTCTTCAAATTTGGCACGTGAAGAGATAAGTTTCTTCCAACTCTTCCTTCTTCGTTCTCTCTTTCTCTCTCTCACTAAAAACCAAACGTGTCCTCAAACGCAAACTCTTTGGAGGGAAATTTGGAGGACAATAAAACAAAATGCCAGTCATTCCAATCACGAGGGAAACAATATTTCATTGTAGAATCAGTAAATCTACAGCACAGACCCATCAAAAAGAACATGTGTCCTGAAAATGAATGGCTCTGTTCATGTTTATGAACCTCTACATTGGGTTTCTCAATCAGAAGTAAAACAAAGAAGAAGAACAACCTGCACGCAATGGGAAATTTTAAGAGTATAGCCACTGTGTTTCATTTAAGAATCAACAACAATGAACAATGCAGATTCATCAATAATAGGTTCCTTACAAATGAATTGCTCCATCCATAACATGAACCTGTAAGGTTTATATTTTCTTGCATTCAATAGGAGAACAGAAGAAAAAAGATAGAAGAGGAAAAACCTTGTGAAGGGGCTAGAAAGAGTGTATCTTCTCTTAGGTTAACAACGCGAAGGGCTTATAAAAACTGATCGTCCGTGTTCTGCTGGAAGTTACAAGGTCAACCACCTACAAACGTGTAGAATTCATAAATTCCTTAGATAACAAAATTGTTCTAATCTACATACCCTTGAAACTTGATGAAAAGGAAAAAAAGAAAAAAAGGTAAGGAGAGGGAAAAAAATAAACCACCACTTTCTAACTTCCAGAATTGGCAATTGCAGTTGAATGACAGACTTCTCCGAAAGTCAATGGCATTGTGCTCAATAATAATGCAAATAAATATGTATCAAATTTGAACTGGACAAAAAAAATTGGCCACTCAAACTGAAGCTGATCCACCTTCATCCTACACGGCATCTGGGCCACTGGGGATTGGCTCGTAGCCGTTGTGACTGGTATATGTCTTTCCTGGTTCAACAGGTATGCTCTTAAGGATAATTGCAATGATCATGCTCATTGACCCGATGAGGATGCTTATCAGCCACATGTGCCAACTCAATGGCACAGTACTAGCAAATGTGCCGAGGAACTCCACGATTATCACCTGGAACGCAACAGTGGAAGTCATGACCATTAGAAATACCCAGCTGCTAAGAATTCCCCGGAAGATGTTGATCTTTTCCATATCCCGGCTGTTTATCTCGTTGAATACCTGATACATAAAATTGGAAGGAAGAGAACTGTCAGGTCCGAGGCAATCACTACAGGAGAAGGATCACATTCTAAAAAATGTAGGATCTCTTTGTTGAACAAGAAGAAAGTTTATACAGCTCTCAGGACTTTTCAAGACATGTTTCTCCTATAATTATTTTACTCGAAGAGATGTTTGTGCTCATTGGATTAGGATGCAATTGACATGAACGGTTTGTTTTTTTAGGCTGAAAATGCACTAAGATTTTAATGGTTTGTTATGGTAAGAAAATAGAAACTATCTTCTAAGATGTCAGGTTTGTTTCTATGGTGTCATATCCATCTGTCTATCCAAAAAGCTTGGTTTCTAAATTTCATCTGGTTCTTCAGATGCCTTCAACATGGAATACATCTTTGACTTGGAGCAATAATAGAGGGGCCTAAAAGAGTTAGAAAATTTGCAGTTCGCGATAAATTAACTAGTTTCCTTGGTTCACTGTAAAAGGGAAGATTCAGAAGGAAATGCATAGGCTTCATGTTTTTGCTTCAATGTTTTATATGCTGTCCACAAGTAATGCAGTGAAAATTCTATTTTTGAGAAATCTATCATGATTGTCCAGAATTAAGTACTGTTTTTTTTTAAATTAATTAAAATAGTTTTTATTTTTTATTATGCAATGGAAGTTTGTTTACATAAAAAAAACTAAAATCAGTCTCTTTTCTAATGGCTGCATCTCCTAAGTTCATATATGGGAAATATGACCAGTCTATTGGGATTTGTGTGAACAAATAGTCCCACATTGGCTAGACATGAAGATGACCTTGAGTATATAAGGATTTAAGCTACTCCACCTAGAAGGTTAGTCTTTTGGGATGGTGTCTCAAGTCCTTACAAATGGTACACGGTAAAAAGGCCCCTGGATCTATATAATAGATTGAGCTCGTAGAGAATTCCAGTTTCTCCTCCAAAACTCAATAATGTTTTTTAGCAACTCTTTTCTCAAAAACACATTTGCCAGAAGCTCTATACCGTTAGCAATCATTCTAATCAAAAGGCAACATTGCAGAATGAGATTTCTATGATCTCCAAGATTGGAGGAATGAAACGGAGTGGTGAATGTCATTTGAGAAATTACAGAGAATATAGGAGCTCATATCAGAGGCGAAAATGTTTGACTACCCTTTTAACCTCATATTCACGTGCTCATGGAATAAAGGACCAACCAAAACCATGTCTAGTTGATGATAGGCATTCACAACAAACAGTTGCTAAGTACACAAAACAATTTTGGCTGATAGGACTATTGCATATGAGTTACATATGGCATAGACAATTTATGCCCACATAGATTTTATATGTCAGGTGAAGGTCCTAAAAATAGGTATTGCTAGTATCACATGAAAAAAGAAAAAAAAAACAGAGCTACTCATCCAATTGCCACTCCCACCTGACCCCGCTTAATTATGGATTTTTTTCACAGTTGCTTCATAAAAAAATGACAGCAATTAATTTTTTATTTCAATGGAACAATTACATAGCAGTTTACTATTCACTTTAGAGGCATGTGATCCAATCATGTAATCAATTATCCTATTAGCAAAGTAATAGCCTCTGAATTGGTAGCCTCCTTTAAAGAAGGGAGAGGTTTCTATTTGAAATATCTAGATGAGCAACTGGTTCCAATATTAGAAATTTGATAAATTACTATTCTTAAGCGTGTAGTCACACAATGCTATATCAGTGACTAATTCAGTGTTGCCGAAATCATAGAGTGCATGAATCTAAGCCATGTAGATCATAAGATTTTCTATCAAGAGAGGCATGTCTTAAGTTTAAAAAAGTTAAACAAATTATCTGACCAAATTTATGACTCCACTGTCAACCTGACAGCATCATTCTATAAGATTGTGCTAGGTTCCAGAGCGAGGCAACAGCTGTTAAGAGAGAACAATACCACAAAAGCTAAAAGGGTACTTGGTGGGTAGGTAGGTACATGTTGCTGTATGGAGTTTAAGCTCATGCAACAGGGGGGGACCCCTCAAGAACCACACTACAGAATGGTTTTTTAATTGATTAAATGATGTTGAAGGAACTTTAAAAAAAAAGCCATACATGAGAGAATAATGGAAGCACTTAATCAAGGGCAAACAGCTTGGGAAGATATGGTCTGAACAATGATCTGTAAATTTGCTCAAATCCTAATGAACTACATGTGTAACAGTTACCTGGCAAAATACAAATGTATTGAATATGATCGTATTGAGAATGGCATCAGCGTCAGAACCTTGGAGATGAAGAAGCCTTTTCCCATCAAACATGAGAAGTCCCATGACAACAAGCTGATACAAACTCTGGCCAATGATATTTCTCCACATGATCTTAGTTATAAAGTTCTCCCCCCGTCCAACTGGTGGCCTTTTCATCATTTCATCATTTGGAGGTTCTGTTGCTAATGCCAAAGCACCTAATGTATCCATAATCAAGTTTACCCAGAGCAATTGGACAGCAGTAAGAGGAGCTTTTGCTACAAGTTCAACAGGATAACAACCCCTGTCAGCAAAATTTAAGCATCTAATTCTTCTTGATAGACTTATAGAAGATGCAGACACGAGGAATTCCTTATATATTTTTACTTACCTGTAGTGCAAGCTGCAACAAAATTGGTGACCAGAGCAACAACATTGACTGTCAACTGGAACTGCACAAACTTTTGGATGTTTATGTAAACAGCCCGACCCCATCTGGCTACATTTACAATAGTAGTGAAGTTGTCATCCATTATAATCACATCAGCATTCTCTTTTGCCACCTGCACATAAAATACAGGTGATAGGAGTCAGACTGGTTATCATATCAGCATCCACGATGAACTTACAAGAAAATACAGCTAAGGTTCCGTAATCTATATTAGAACACTCCCTTTTTTTGAGTGATTTAGAATAGTTCCTAATATCATTACTTCATGACAGAATCAGGTAATGTTAATCGCAGACAGAAGCCTTGTCTAATAAGAATTAGGTGATGCTTTTCGCGAGTTTGTATTTGTAAGAAATCACTTCTGGGTATTGATAACACAAGGAACTGAAGAAACATTGCAGCTTCCTTCTGTAACTAAAAAACAATTTGCATCTATTTTTAAAGATTGAGAGATTAGCTGATGGAGGCTGTAAATCTGAGCAAACCTTCTAGGAACAGCTTCATGCTCCTTTGTATCAGCTTGTTCAAGCTCCTTCAATTTATCAAGTCAAGCTCAAGCTTATGTCACTAGCTGTGATGCGTTTTTGCCTGCATGCACGAGAACTGTCTCGAACTAATAATGAATAGATTTTTGGACACGTGTGATGCACATGGAAGGAATACTTACATTCTTATATTTTAAAATGGTTTGTAATGATATAGTTTGTGTCTACTCATCTTGTTATTGTGTCTTTTTAGTTTTAGGTGTGAGATATTATGATTATTTTGGAAAGTAAATGCCTTTAGGGTAGGGTATGTAAACATGCAAGGATATTAAATTAATAAAATTCAAATGGATGACTGTGGTTTAGTATGAAAAATCTAAGTCTTTAAATGATGAATGGTTAGGATTCAATGAGGAATGCCAGATGTCCAAATTTGAGTCTGTGAGTCCCCACAGAGTTAGCGTGCCAGTTGATCTTGTGCTGTCTTATATCATTTAATTGTGTATTTGAATTTGATGTTCTGAGCATTTTCTCCAACTATATTTAAATCCTAATTTCTAATTGGAATGTCCAAACAACTGCATGTCATTATGTATCATTTGCTATCTAATATTTAATGATTGATGAACATGAAACTTTGACAAGTATAAAGTGTAAAACTCAAAACCAAGGTGTCCATTCATTTCACTCTACTAGTTAGCTTTCTTTGCATAAAAGTTCAATCAAGTGAAACATGTGCCTGCTTTGTCAGTCTCTAATCAAGAAAAACCAGAGGAGGAAAAAAATGAACCAAGATTGAAAAGATCAAGGTTGGTTTGGCTAGTCTCTTCGACACCCTTGTTAAGTTGATACACATTTGACACCATTACCATCATAACCTTGAGTAAAAAGTAACCACCAGAATCACCTCTTCTCCCTTCTCCACGTTCATACAAGGAAAAGCATCATGAGCACCGAAGGCATCACTCATCTTTGTATTAGACTCCATCCTCTGCAAAATATATTGTGGCCTGTGAAGGTTCAAGGATGAAATGCAAAGGTGAACCGAGGTCTTGGGCAAAGGAATTGAAAGAATGTAATAAAGATAGCTGGATTTGACTCAATAGAAACACCTGAGAGTCAGCATCCAGTATGTCAGGCTCGCGTTACCTTATTCATACACACCCTCTCGAATCATGTTCTAATTCATGTGTCCTGATTCGTAATACATTCTCGATCCAGATCGCCAAACTGGCGACCTGAGAAAAAAAGGACAGCAATAGTAACCATTGACTTAATGAGTTCCTTTAATATATTTAGCACTAGAACTTTTTATTCCCAGCTTACACTATAACTATAAACTTTGGAATTTGAACTTTGAACCCATTATTTAATGTATTAGAATTATAATATCATTTTAATTTAGTAAAAGAGTTTACTTCTACGTCTGAAGAAGTATCAAATCTATGCTTGTTATGTATTCAGTGATGAAAGTTTTATCATAATTCTTAGTTCCACTAATTATCCAATTGACTGTAGCAAATGTTCCCAAGTGTGGCATTATTAGACATAATATGTGTAATATATTACATAAATAATATTTAAAATATTTAGAGGTCTAGTCGTAGTTGAATTCATATTTAGAATATTTGCTCTTGTATGATCTCTGTAAAGAGACGCGTTATCATGAATTTATGTAAATATATTTTGCAATTCTCTTGATAACCAATAAAAATGTAATTCTTCAGAGTCAACAAAGATTCATCTTTGTAAATCTAACATGGTATCGGAGCATCAGGTTAAAGAAATTTCTTCTTTCTCTTTAACATACCTCTTTGCAATTTTAACTTTTTTTTTTTGAAATTTCTTTATTCACATCTATAACTTTCTTTTGGTTGCATCCACGTCCCTAGTTCTTCTTTAACCATCTTTGATTGAGGTCCTCTTAGATCTGTTTCATTTTAGATTTGAAGATTTGCTTCTTTGAAGAATTTCTTTGTTTGCTTCTACAATTTTGAGACATGTTTCTTAGTTCGGTTTCAAAATTCTTCTTTGTAATCCTGGTTCCTGTTCAAGTTTAAATTTGTTTTTTTTCATGATTTTCATCCGCAACTTTGTTTACCTTCAGATTTGATTGATAAGTCTTCGTCTATTGGAATTGTAACCCATCGTCATCTTTGGCAACTTCTGCAATTTCATCTTCTTTCTCATCTTCTTCAGCCCCTATTAGAAACTAGTTTGTGAAGATCAGTTCGAGTTCAAGTTTGTCTATCTTGCTCAGATCACTTCCCAATTTTCGAAGACCTGTACTTGTGATTCTTGCATGCCAATCTGTTCTGGCGATCACCCAACTGGTATTCAAGATTCACCTCGTTCTTTGAATCTTGTTTGCTATCTTTGTTCTTAATTCCTTTAGTTCTTTCTAACTCTGGTTTGTTTCAGCAATTTGATTATGCTTTTGACAATTTGGCAATTTGGTACTATTATTTCGTAATGTAACAAATAAAAAAGAATCTACTCTCCCTCTGCAATTCTGCAATCTATTATGTTTTTCTGTTTTGTAATGTAATTCTTGATTTTGTCCTATATCTGGCCTTTTAGTGCTCGGATAGGTTTCATTTCTTTCTCTCTCTTCTTTAGGATCCTCTAAAAGTCCAAATCTCACTAGAATTTTGGGCCTTTTCCTTCTCCTAGTGGGATCTCTTCTTTAGTTCTCTTTGTTTGGCTCACTTTGAAAGTAGTTTTGCTCGCAAAAGCTCATGATTTGTTCCAGATCTGGACCCATAATTTACCAGCTTCAGTTCTGAACTTGCACAAATTCCAACGTGATACTGGTTCGTTGGCTGGAGGTGAGCTGACAATTGGAGGTGGGCATGGTGGTTGGATTTGATAGACTAAACGAAGAAGCAGATCTTGTTGCTAGAATTAGGAGGAAGAAAGAAAAGAGGTGATTTACTGTTTAGGCAAAATAACAAAAAGTAAACATGAGAAAGAATACAGACCGGCTGGAAATCTGTTTAATCTTGACAGTTGAAATTGTTTCGGCAATCGATTATTGTGTTGGAGTCTGCTTTTGGTGATCCAGGACTCGAATACAATGTTTTTCGGTGTTCTAGATACGGACGGCAAAGGGGTCGGGTCGGATACGGGTAGGGCATATTCAGGTCGACCAGTATAGTCTTGACACATACCTTACCCGTTCATTCACGAGTTGGATACAATCGAGCGATCAGGCATGGATCAACTCATCATAAGTCTTTTTCTTCCCCAAAATAAAAAAATTCGCGCCATGTTTTATGTGACCAATCTTGGATCAATCTTACATGTCCCATTAACACCAAATGATGCTCGAAATGGACAAATAAAGCCACTACCCACATGACAATTTATTCATAAATCATCTATTATTATCTATATTACTCTCAAACTTTAGTAACACATAAAACAAATGAGAATTGAGAGTTTATAAGTTTACAACTATATATATTATATAATTATATATTACATTAAAAGGAAACGGGCCATAAACAAGTTGACGGGTTAACCCATTACTACCCATTTATTAAACAGATTGACGGGTCGGGTCATAAATGGGTTGTACCCAAGAATGGTTGACCCATACCGTTTACAGCGGGTCAAGTACGGTTAGGTTAGCGAGTAGGGTTTTTTTGCCACCCTTAGTTCTAGATAAAATGACAAACATTGATCTGGAGGATTCTTCTGTTTGGAGTAGGTTTTGTATAGATTAGGGCCGGAATCGATAGTTTAAGGCCCAATTTGAACATTTTTAGAATGAAATTTTTTTGTTTAGTATTTTGGTTTTGAAATTTCTAACATATGCATCATGCAACAGAAGCGTAAGATCAGATGGTAAATTTTCTTGGAAGATTGTTCTTAGGTTTGGTTCAGAATTTTAAGGATAGCTTCAGTTTGTGGTTTAGCTCTGGTTTGGTTTTACTTTGGTTTGATTCACCTCTCAGTTTAGTTCAGATCCATTTTGGTTTCGGTCTTGATTTGGACAATTTCTTTTGTTCAATTTGACTTTCAGCAATTTGACAATTCATCTTAGTTTGATTTGGTTAATTTTACTTTCTTTTTTGGTTTTCTTCAATTTGGTTTAGCTCTTTATCCGCAATTTTACTAGATGAGAGGAATATTTGTTTGGATCCTCTTTTGGTTTCGCAACTCAGCACCTCATCTTGGTAATTTGGTAATTCGGCAATTTCTCTTTGTTCTTCCCATCTTCTTTCTGTCTTCAGTCATTTTGGAAATTTCTTGTCTACGGTATTCTTGATCCAGCATTCAACCTCAACATCAACAATCAGTAGTTTGGATTTAGTCATTCAACAAGTTCTGCATCAGTAATTCACACTTAGCACTTCAATAGTTTCATTGCTTGTTTTTCATTTTTTGTTGGGCAAACTCTCGATGTTTGTCCATCGTGAGTTTGAGTCATGAATTTATGTAATTGTATTTTCTAGGTCTCTTGATAATCAATAAGGATGTAGTTCTTCAAAGTGAATAAAGATTTACCTTTGTAAATCCCACAAGCATGACCCAAATTACCTATTTGATTAAGCTTATTCTCGTTGCATTGTGTACCATTCAAAATAGAGCACCGCATACATACATTTAATATGAACCAGAACTTATCATGAATCTAGGACTTCAGGTTCCAGGGTTCTATTAAGCAGATTCTTATTCTTTCTTCCTTGTTGGCGGATCAACCTTGATTCAAGGAAGATACGTCTGACTAGTCTTATTTTCTTGGGGGAGGACACTCCTATGTCTTGTGACATCTCTGCTTCTTTTGTTCCCACCAAGTGGAGGTTGTGTATTTTGTCAGAGGCTCCTTTGCTTGGGGTTCGGTTCATGTGTGCGAACCACACAAACATATTATAGGAGGGTCAATCCCGCATTGACAAGTGAATTTAGCCCTCTTATAATATTATATGAGGTTCAAGATTTAAAGTTTTGTCTTCCTAAAACTTGACATCTTATCCACGTGTCAATGCATGATTGGCCCTCTTATAGTATGTGTGTGTGGCTCATACGCATGAACTAATTGCGAATGACACTTCACTCCTTTCAACCTTCTGTTTATTGTGGTGGTTGTTTCTATGCGGATGTTTGGTTGCATTGATTGATGGAGTGCAACTCATCTTCATTTGCAATATCGAAACTGTTATTGTGGTTTTCATTTTGTAGTTTCATTATTAACTAATGAAATGGGTGGACAATTGTGCACCTTTTACTACAAAAAAGAAAAAAAATGTTCATAATACCACCTATATCAAAAATAGTTCACAATCCACGAGCATCTTTCAAAACTATCACAAACATTGTCTTTTGTTGAAAACTCCCTAACACTGTTAACGGTGTAAGTCAAAAGTCCTACATGCCCTTCTTTTAAAAATAATTTATTTTTTAAAATAAAAAAATTGCAAAAAACTTTCCATATCATATAAAATAACTATAGGGGTTTGTTTACAAAAGAAATCATCTTCTTCTCCAAAATGATTTTTTTTTTTTGTATTTAAGAAATTTTGTAATTTTGAAATATTTTCTTAATCATGACTTTTATATATATGGAAAATAATACATGTAAGGGTATTTTGGTCATAAAAATGTCATGTGCTAGACACATGGCATGATTTTAGACAGAGGAGTTATGGAAGATAGTTTTGAGCAAATAAGCGAGAAAATTCTGGCAGTTTTGAGAAGAGAAAAAAAATCCAGGATAGTTTTGATCAAAACCCTAATAGTTCATGGTAATATCGGAGAATTTAGCCTCTGATAATTAGTACTAACCAAAGAACCTTTGTTGAGTTGGTACATGCCTGTTATTTGGATTGGGGTGTTGGGTATTCGAATGCCGTAATATTGGGTGCGGATATTCTAAAAATTAATTCCCTACATGCACAAAACCGTTATACGCAATGCCATTTCTTTTGTGCCACTAGATTTCAATAAATAGCAGAAAGTCCTTTTTGAAATATATAAAACATTGTTTGTCATGATATTTAAACATTTATTTTTCGAAAGTCCTTTTGCAAATTTGTGGATGAACTTGTCTTTCAGTTAAAATGGTAACTTTGGGATCTGATTATTTGGTCTGATCAAAATTCTAGTACTCCAGAATAACATCATCAAGTGTTCATGGTGTTTACTAACTCAAGGATTTGGTCTTACACATGCAGCAGCGTCCACTGCGTATTAATCCTAGTCAAATTGATAAAGCTCATCCAATGGATATCAAAAAAAGAGCAAGGCATAAATGCCAGAATGGGCCAATACTATATGAAACATCTACCAAACTAAGAATGCTGACTCAAAGGTCTTACCTCGGTGCCTGCAATACCCATTGCAAGACCAATGTCAGCCTCATGCAGTGCTGGAGCATCATTTGTTCCATCACCAGTCACAGCGACAACTTCATGCAGCATTTCCCTCAAACCTTTCACTAGGGTATGTTTATCCAATGGTAAAGACCGAGCCATTACCTTAACACAATAGTAATAATATTAGCATACTCTTGGCTAAGTACTTGATCGAATCCTAGCTATGAAAATGTACCTGAATTTTAGGAATCAATGCCTTCATCTCCTCGGGGCTCTTGCTGCGAAATTCTGGTCCTTCTATTGCTAAACCATCCTCAGTCAGTATGCCGCACTCTTTGGCTATGGCTTTAGCTGTATTAATATTGTCTCCTGTCACCATTCGTACTGTAATACCAGCGTTCCTACATATCTGAACAGCATCTTTCACTCCTGGGCGCACTGGATCTTTGATGCCAACGACCGCGATCAGTGTATAACCATCAGAAGGGATGTCATCTCCCTTGTCAGTTTCATCCATGTCCTTGTAGGCCAGGCAAAGTGTTCTGAGAGCGTCACAGGTAAAACTATTAATAACATCCAAGACTTGTGATTCTGACAAAGAGATGGTACTCCCATCAGTATCAATGATCTGGTTGCACATTTTCAAGATGATTTCTGATGCACCTTTGCAGAAAGCACGTATCTTCCCATTGGGTAGTTTCACAACCACGGACATCTTCTTCTTAACTGAATTGAAAGGCTCGACCTTTAGTTTTGTAGAGTCTCGATGCTGAGTATCACCATCTCCTTCCAACTCCAAGCCAAACTCTAACAGTGCCGTTTCAGTTGGGGTACCCAGAATGGTAATTTTACCATCTTTCCCCCTCCCTACCTCAGAGCCAGAATTCTGAAATATGCACTGAAGAAGGATGCTTGAAACTTTATCAGAAACCATAGTGTTCAAACCTTTAATAGTCTTCTTACCTTTGAATGTCTTGGATACTCCACAGATCCATATCTTATCCACTACCATATGATTAGTCGTCAAAGTTCCAGTTTTATCTGTACATATGCAACCAGCAGATCCCATTGTTTCACATGCTGATAGATGTCTAACAAGTGCCCGATCTTTCATCAACTTCTTCATTGCGAAGGCGAGACTCAATGTTACAGCCAAAGGTAACCCTTCAGGGACTGCAACAACAATTATAGTCACTGAAATTGCAAAGTAGTTCAGTATAACCAAAGCATCGGCTGCAGACCATTTCGTTATCCCAGCATGGAGTGCCTTTTGAAATAAAAACCTTCCTAATAAGACTACAAATGTCGCGATGGCAAATCCCAGACCAATCTTACCGATGATTGTCGCAACGCCATTCAGTTTAACTTGCAAAGGTGTCTCATCCTCTCCCCCTTGACTCAAAGTGTCCATTAACCTGCCCCACTCAGTTCTCATACCAACAGAAATCACAAGCATTTTACCAGAACCATCTTGAACTTTACCCCCCGCTAGAAGAAATGGCTTTTCTTGAGAAATATACACCGGTTCACTTTCACCAGACAAGCTTGACTCGTCTATTAACAAGGAGTAACCAGATACAAATAAACCGTCAGCTGGAACTTGATCTCCAATTGACAGATGAACAATGTCTCCAACTACTAGGTCATAAATGGAAACCTTTTGTCGATATCCATCCCTTGTCACTTGCATATCTATCTTTTTCTTCTCTCTATCTAAGTCCTTGAATTGCAATGATTGCCTGTAATCACTGACTGCAGTTACTGTGACCACCAAGATGATGCAAAGAGATATCCCAAGCCCATCATAAATACCCTTTGGCCACCCCTCAGTGGCAAGCCCAACTCCTACTGATACCACGGCGCAGAAAATAAGAATCATCAGAGTCAAGTCCTGAAATGCATCCCATAAAAACATCCAGAAACTTCTAGATGGCTTCTCAACATATCGGTTAACACCATACACATGCTGTCTCATTGATAAATCACTTGCATTGATGCCATCTTTTAATGAAATATTGATCTTTTTCGATATTCCATCAACTCCACCATGCAGCTTCAAGCCCTTGGTATCATGTCCAGTAGCAATGGAGGCCAATTCATCAGGGCTGATAGAAAAACCAGCTCTTTCAGCTTCTTCTGTAAGCTGGTATTGTCTTTTAGATGCAGCTGCATAACCAAAATAAATAAAAATCTGAATACGAAGAAGAGGCAGAAACAAGAACAAAAATAAAAATAGAAATAGAAAGAAAGATGTACTTGTTACATGGAGGTCATACCATCAATGAACTGCAGTGCAGCCTTTTGCACATAGAGAGCAACTCGAATTTTTTCCTGCTCAGAAAGAAAAATATTATATTTAGTAAAAATAATTACCATGATTCGGGAGTTTCCATTTGTATTGTGAGTGTCATTTTATTGAATAACAGGCATGTATAATACTATTAAACCTTGAAGAAAATACAACATAAATATATAAACCTTATATACTAAATTAAAATAAGTAACATGTGGATGCATGTAAAATGTCAAGAACAATTAATAATCTCAGTGGTGGAAGCATTAGCTTGACTTTCATAGTACTACACCAAAATTCTTTTAGAGATGGCTTAAGTGACACAAGTGTCCAACCAACAAGTTGGGAGCAAGTCGGCAAGGGAACAGACAATGATGGAGGGGTCAGTAGTTCAATGCATGAAGAGTGCAGAAAAGGAAGAATTTCCTCCCAAAAAAAGGGGAAGGGGGTTGGCATCTTCCTCCGTTTCTCTCAAATATGACACAGGAATTCATCCAACATTTATGTGTATTTCTTAAAAGTGCACGAATGAACATAAACCTGAGTTAGCACTGACATCTGTAAGCAAGCTACCTCTCCGTAGGCAATACAAAGCGCGGTTTACTTGCACTCAAAATGATGGATAAACCAGATGTGATAAGAATGCAGAGGTACAATGGGCTACGAGAATAGATAACTGAAAATATACTAAGCTTAAATGCAAGAAAAGGACTAAACTTCAGAAAGTCTCTCAGTGAAAAAATATGTGGATAAAAGTTCTACCATTGCCATGGTGAAATTTGGGACGAAAACAGAGAAGGCAAATCATGTTCAACCAGGTAGCGGTTAAGTTAATGTCCAAAAAGGACAGGGCATTGTACAAACACATTGATATGGAAGTTCTTCCCCCAGAAAATAAAAGCTAAGGTGAAGGCTGATGCAAATGTGGATGATAGAGTTTAAAGAAGACTTTTCTGAGTTTCTTTTCTTTAATTTATAGATTTTTTTTTTCATTTTCTTTATTAGAAATAATTCAGGTTGGGGTCTCATTGACCTCCCTCTTTCCCTCCAAAAAAATGGGTTGTTGGATGATGGGTTAATTCTTGGAAACCAATGATCACTGTATAATGGTTGACTTGAATAGTAACAACAGTTTTCTTTTCTTTTCTTTTCTTTCTGCTTTTCTCAAGAAGATGAGCAACATTATATTTGATATATTCATTAAAGAAAGAAATGAATATCCACTTCTGCAGAATCAAAACCAAAGAGAGTGGTCGTAGGTTCAATGCAACAAATGACTATATTTCTTACCCCGACAAAGGTGGAGTGTGGGGTACCCCACCTTTATCGAAAAAGAAAATAAATAATCATCACTCAAATATTCCCAATCCCTTGTTCTAAAAGAAGAAAGAATATGACACAAACACATATTCATGAGACCAGTAAAACTTCCATCATTCAGTTCATCAATGTTTGAAGGATGGAAACTTAAAACACCAAGAATCTGATAGGTCTGTGTGTCTCAGATCCTCAATCTGCACCAATCAGTTTGACAATAACAAAGATATGTCATAAAATTTCTAAACTAATACCGGTGGTGAATATTGCTGCCTCGGCGCCATGGAAACAAGGAAGAGGTCACACAGATGAATTGTGGGGATGAAAAAAGCGAGCAGCCAGCGAAGAAGGGAGAAGGAAGTTGCTCAACGACACTAACAGAAGGAATGTTCCTTCAGATCACCATGGAAGTCTCTCCTTGAAAAGTTAAAGAAGGTTGTTTTGTTCTTTTTATGACCCAAAAAAAAAAACACCCTTCTTAAATTTATTCTTCAAGAAGGGTCGTTACATAGCATTAATTCAAGGAGGCCCCAGTCAAGAAATTCTGAACAAAGATGAGGACCCGTCAATGCCAAGGGTCTAAAAATTAAAAGGCATTAAGGGAGAGTAAAACACATCCTTATTCAAAGATTTAAAGAAGGGGGAGGTCCTCTCCAACGATCTCAACAATCTCCTTGCACTTCTCCAACCAGTGACCCTCTCCACTTCTACTCTGGATGTTCGCCAATAGAAGCTCAAGAAAAATAGTGTATTCACCGTCAATTCCCTTTATAGAAACCTTACCGGTTATCGGGAATTGGCTAACTATTTTCGATTGCTTTGGACTACACAAGCCTCATTGAAAATCAAGGTGCACATATGACTCTCCTGTCATGATCGCCTCTTAATGATGGACAATCTTGTCAAAAAAGGCATCCATATCACATCACCATGCATGTTATGTGGGGTTAATCCGGAATCTACCGCCTACATCTTTCTTCATTGCCCCCTACTTTGAAACTTTGGGCGCCAGAACACAACCGTCTTGCATTATCTTCTTGATCATTGTCTATTACATCTCTTTGGAGTGATTGGAGGCTCAACAATGTCCCACACAATGAATTTAATAGATAAGATTGTTTCATCACCGCCATCATTTGGGTATTTTGGCATGAACGAAATCGAAGAGTCTTTCAAGCAAAATCTTCTTCTATCATGGTGCAAGGGGGTCGGATTTCATCATTGGTGGCTCTATGGCGCTCTCACTTTCCGATCCAAAAATCGAAAGCCGCTATAGCTTGTTGCTCATCCACAATCTTTCCAATATTTGATGTATTCTTTGTGATGTTGCCATCTCCCCCCATCCCCCTCCCTCTTGAAACCTCACATTCTTTTTTCTTTTCTTTTCTTTTTTTTTTTTTTTGAGAAGCTCGCGGTTAACTGCCAGACTATACACACACCTTGTTCATATATATGTCGCACCCCATGGGATTTTGAACCGGTGCTCGTTGGGGAGCAAACTCAGCGGCTTACACCTGGTATTTTAATAATATGTCAATGGGGCTAAGGCCCCACTTCACCCGAAAAAGAAAAAAAAAAACTTTTCCTCTCCAATAAAAAAAATTGCCAAATGAGTGGGTTCTGCTTCAATTTTGTCAAAGATTTGTCTGACAATTCCACATAAATAGTTATAAATGAGGCAATTACTCATGTCTAAATGAGGATGAAATTAAAATTAATTCATATGAGCACAGAATGTAACTGCCGTCAGTTCTAGCTGTCATAACAAGAGTTGCCCTTGTCTGGATCTCTCCCAAAAGCATCAATTCTCGAACCCAAAGGGAAAGGGGAAGGGGGAAAAAAAACCATCTTCTAAGCAATTATTGGTTCAATGTTGGGGATTATTTTCACTTCCAAATCAAATTCGCAAAGCAAAAGAAAAAAAAAAAACACAAAAAAGAAAACAGAGAATGGGAGAAAAAGTTGTGAAACCTGAATGCTTCTCTTCTTGGCCTCGACCTCGGACCTCTTGTCGAGGTCCGGGACCATGCGGAAGCGCCGGCGGCGGTTCTTGACGAGCTTGCCGACGGCGCCCCTCCATTTCCTCTGAGCATCCTCGGTGGGGTTTTTGGCCGGAACCTCGAAGTTCCTCTTGAGAAAACTCTCCATCTCTCCCCCCACAATCAGACCCACCAACACCAGAGAGAGAGAATGAAGAAGAAGGGGGAGGGAGAGAGAGAGAGAAAATGGCGTTGGTTGGTTATTATTATGAAAGAGAGAGATCCTAAATCAGAGGCAGACTCAGTTCTCTCGGCCACGAGAGAGAGGAGAGAGCGGCAAGTGCTTTCCACGAGCTGGCAAAGGGAAAAAAAAATGCACCCATTCAAACTGTCTTGTGACGACACAGATTATATTATACGGCAAGAGGCAAAAGACAAATACTCGCTCACCCTAAATTTGAAACTGACTTATTCTTCTACCCAAAAATTTCAAAAACTCTCTTCTACCCACAATCCCACATTTTCATATTTTTCTCTTTTGAGAATAGGCCACAACCGGAGCTTTAATCCGAGCCTCCCCACAATTTGTTTCCATCCTTTTGTTTGTAAGCCAGGTCTTGCTAGCGCTACAATCTATAATAGTTTGGAGTTTTGTTATCAAGTGCTAGCTCTTGACGTATACACGTGCATTTATAATTGTTTCATGTGTAGGACGAATTAAACTACAAAGGCCAAGAGAGATTGTGTGCATTTCTTTTTCTCCCATTATCACATAACGTTGGGATCAGCTGCTTGCATAGCTGTAGGGTACAAGTTGGTATTTATTTAAGAAAAGAAGCATGTTATTTACATTATAACTATGATATTACAACCTAATGATACTACATCTAATATATGAATAGCATTATCAATAGGTTATCTGGAGTTGTAAGAATTATTTTCGTATTGAATTAGTGAGTATGGCGAAAGTGGAGATGAAAGTGCGAAAGTAGAATCAATTTCATTCAACATGAAAAAAAAACATCGGAAAAAAAAGAGAGACGTGTGTTTGGTAAATAGGAGGAAATTTGTAAGTAGTAAGTTTCACATAAAACTTTCTCGTGTGTTTTGAGTAGGGGTGCCATCGGATCGGATACGGATCAGATATTACCTCTACCATATCCATATCCGCACCGAACCTTCGGATACGGATACGGATATTGGCGGATGTGAAAAAATGATATCCGTATCTGTCAAAATCGGATATTAGATATAAATCGGATATTAGCGGATCGGATGCGGATACTAATCGGATATGTTAAAAATGGATATGGTTAAAAATAAATTAAACAGAAATACTTATATTACTTTTTATCTCATCTACTACAATATTAAATATGATACATACTATGATATTATTGTGTACATATCAATACATTCATCGTATTCATTATCATTTGACTTTTATAACAATAGATTACACGTCCTCCGGTGTTAAATGCCGATTCGGATGACATGCTTGATGTCGAAATACTCAAAATATCATGTGTTGCTCTTGCAAGAATCGAATACTTTTCACTATTACTTTTTCACCAACTCAAGATATCAAGTTTAATACCTTATTCCATTGAAGAATAGTCTTCTCCATACCGATATCATTATGAAGCACGCAACATTCGGATATCGGATCGGATACGAATAAGATATTACTTTTATCATATCCGTATCCGCACCTACCTTTCGGATACGGATACGGATACGAATATTGACGGATGTGAAAAAATGATATACGTATCCGGATTGGAGGCGGATTCGGATGCGGATATCCGCGGATAATCCGTATCCGGTGGCACCCCTAGTTTTGAGAGGTAAGCCACTTTCACGTTCTCAAGCCCGCGAGGATTGGATACTTTGAAACAAGAAGGGTATAAAAGTAAGCAATTTTGAAACTTAGGGTGTGGAAAAAAATAGTCAACTTGCCATGCCAAATTGATGACTTTGTCGCTGGATGGTTGATGAGAAGCATGGCGAGTAATAACTAGGCGACAAGTCATGGGTTGACATTTAGCACGTTTGGGACAGGGTCTTCACAAGGGTTGGTGACTTGGGTCTACTTGTCTTTTTTAGAAGCCCCCACTCTGTTTCTTATAACTGCAGAAGTGTCCTTGTTGTGTCTATCTTCTCTCCTCCATCATGCAAGTGGGAGGAAAAATTGTAAGTGAGAAATGAAGAAGAAAAAGTGTATAAGAAAAATGGGGAGGAAAAGATGAACTAAAGGTAGGAAATTAGAATTTGTGCAAGTAAGTTTTCTAGTGTATGGCTATAATTTGAAAATATAAGTGATAAAGTATATTGTGTTTTTCGGTATTTGGTTAGTAATGTGGAACGAAATGGGAAAGTTGACTATAAAGTTGATTGTAAAGTAACATTAAAATAAATACTAATTATGAAGTTTTTTGAACTGTAATTAGACTGCAAGTGAGATTTACAATACCACAAAATTAACTGTTTTGAGTTACAATTTATTACAAGTGAGATTTACATAACCACAAAAATAACTGTAACACCATGAAGTGAGAAAATAATAGTGTAAAAGGGTGTAAAAGAAAAAAGGGAGAAGAGAAAGGTTTTCTCATTTCCCTTTTCCGGCTCCAAACAAAAATCAAAATGAGAAATGAGTTTTCTCATTTTTCTTTTTCGCTTTTACCCACTTCTGATCCAAACCAACACACGCTAATATATAAAGCAAAGTAAACATGACTATAAAGGGAAGTCTCAGTAAACTCATTATATATCTTTTTATCACTAGCAGTCATTACACAGCTCAAGGCGTGGATCAAGTGTACCAAGGCTCCTTCACGATTTTCCAACGTTGCAGAACTCTTAGTTGATGTGAGTGAACTCTGCTTAGACGCTTGGTAAAACTGTAATGCATTATCAAGAGGAGTCCGATGAAGTCATAGGCTTGTTCTTTTGATTCACATGGAATGTAATCCGAGAAAATTTAAGAAGACCACACATTCAACTTGCTACCTTATGTTAACTAAACGTTAGGTTCGTCCAGCACGTGCATGTCTATTTCTTGGACTAAAATGCCCTCATGTCTGCCTATTTAATCCCCTCACCAAAGCCTCTCCCATATCTAGATTCAACTTTCTATATTGGGGCTGTTTGGATTCAAGGAATTGGGTGGAAGTGAGGAAGTGGAAAGTGTCTTTTCTCATTTCCGCTGTTCATCCAAACACCGGAAAAGGAAAATAGAAAAAGTTCTTTTCCTTCTCTCTTTTCTCCTTTACACAACGTTTTCCTCACTTCCAGAGTGCTACAGTTAATTTTGTGGTCATGTAAATCTCATTTGTAATAAATTGTAGCACAAAACAGTTAATTTTTTACTCATGTAAATCTCACTTGCATTCTAATTACAGTCTAATTTTTATTTTTCTTAATTAATTTTTAATTTAATATTATTTTGCGGTCAACTTTGTAGTCAACTTTTCCACTTTCACTTTCACATTACCATTCAAACACCGGAAAAGACATAATATTTTCCAAACCACACTTCCCAACAACATCCAAACACCAGAAAACTTACTAACCAATTTTCATGTTCCAAAGGGAACTATTACCACTTCCTCACTTCTTCACTTCCTCACTTCCACCCTTAACCAAACAGGATTCCATAGTTTATTTCCCCCATTTCCCCCTTTCTCATTTATTTTTCATCTCCCTCACCAATGTCCTCTTCCACTTCGGTTTCCAAGAATGCAGGTAGGCTCCCTAAAATTGAAGATGATTCTTGTGAGGAGACCAATTGGAGAGAGGTTCGATCTGGAATTAATTGTTCACTACGAACTTCATGGACCAGGAGCAACCCGGGTCGGCCTTTTGGGAGTTATCCAGGGTGAAGAATGAAAAATGCATGTTTTTGAATGGAAAGATCCCCTCATACCCAAAGATCCAAATTTGTATTCCTACATTTGATGGATGTTTGTGAAAATGAGAAGAAGGAAGATGAGAAATGTGGTTGTGCTTTGCAAGAAGTGAAGAACTAATATCTGAGATGGAGAGGCTAAAGCAGCAGCTTGAGGATAGGATTTATTTTTAAAAAAATTTCCAAAGTAAGAGGGGTTCTTCTAATATTTGTGATTTTATATATGTTGAAGTAGTTCTCATTTAATGTAAACTTGTTGTAATGTAACATTGTTGTAATGTAAGCCTTTTATAATGTAACCTTGTATCAAAACCTCGTTGTAATTCTCATTTGATGTAATTTTTTTTTTGTTTGTATATGTAACCTTGTTGTGATATAAGTTTTTTAAGTTTAATGTTAAACCCAATTTCTGAAATAATTATACTTATCAGTCATTGAGAGACTGCTGTAATGAGAGGATGAAGATTACAGAAGCAATATGCATTATATATCATTCACCATACAGGTTAATTAGTATCAACATATGCCACTAAGCGAGAGGTAAGCTTAATGCAAGTTACAAAATGCAAAGTAGAGATTTTCGTGTATGACCTGTACCAATAGACCAACCACAAATGGTATTAATAATGACACACAAAAACAAAACTTACATGTTCAAACAAAACACAAGGTATATATTTCTATATTACAGAACCTCATACACACATATATACACATTTTAAAGAAGCTCACATTTACATAAAGACACTGCACAAAACTCACAAAATACATGCACAGTCAAGTTGTTGATGCATTCTCTCTTACACAAAACAATACACAGTCAAGCTGTTATATTCTCTCTCACAGAATACTGTTATATTCTCTCTTACAGAATCTCTCATACTCGGTTGATGCACACACATAAAACACATGCACACCCACTGTAAAGATGTTGCACAACTGATGCACAAACTAAGCTATTAAGTAAGTTCAGTCGCATACAAGTTTTCAGAAGTTTAAGACAGTCACATTCTTGAAAGCTGAAGTCTGATGTTTGTTGTCCCTCTTCTTGCAAGGCCTCTTCAATCAACTCCTCTTACGAAATCTTCTTTGCCTCCCTCCTCTCTAGCACTCTCAGTAGTCAATTTGTCTTTGTGAATGTTTTTGCAACCCTTCGCATTGTGACTAGTCTCTTGATAATTAGAACGCTTTATAATAATCCTCCCCCTCCTCGATAAATTATTGTTGCAACCAGGCTCATCGCCTGACCTGATCCTCTTATTCTTCTTCTTGCAAGAAAATACATTAAATTGCAATGTAAGTTATTAAAGTAGATTACAGTAGAATAATAATAGATAATAACATGTGTTACTTGACTGACTGGTGTGTTCTGCAGGCAATAGGCCATTAAATGGGGTATTAGGCAAAAATGACTATCTAGTATAGGGAATATAATCCCTGAATATGTTTTGTTCCATGCTTCCTTGCTATAATAGTAATGCACAGACCTCTCCATAGTGCCATGCTTTGCTTGAATTGTAGTACATGCATGCACACATGGTATCCCTGACATATCCCAAACCTTGCAATCACATGTACCTTTGTTAAGAACCAAAGTATATGTCCCCAGTTTCTCCCGAACCTCGTAGTGGCTATCTCCAGCATAGCAGATTGCCATTTTTCTTGCTTTTTCACATGTCTCCCTGATCTTCTCCAAAATTCTTGGGGTGACTGGAGTAGTGCAATTACTGATACATAACATTTTCTTCTCAAACCTTATCATTAGTTATCTATGCAACATTTCAAGACATGTGATGATAGGTTGGTCTCTAGCCACTGAACTGTAATTGTTGAAGCACTCAGAAATGTTATGTAGCAAATCACATAAACTTGAGTCTGTAAAATGACTTCTGGTCCAAGTTTGTTTGGAAACATTCTTTAGCCATTGCAATCTATCTGGGCTGATCTTCTCCAAATCTTTACAAGTTGTTTTGTAATCACACCTTAAATGGACCTTGGCTATATTCCAAACTTTTTTCTTCAGCATAAGGGACTTGTGTTCTTTTCTGAAATTATCGTACATGTATCTAACACAAAACCTATGATAGGCATTACGAATGACTTGCTTAACTGCTTCTATTAAGCCCTACATACAATGAAAACCAACATATTCTGAGATAAGAGTGTACTGAGCATGGTATAGAAGGACACATATAATGAAATCCAAGTAAGGAATTAAAGACATCTAAGCATAATTGAAAGAAGAGTATTATTATCTTACCTCTTACCTATTTGAGATAAAAGTGTACTGAGCAGAATGGTTGCATTCCAAAGCATCCATCAAACATGTAAGGAACCAAATTCAATTATTCTTATTCTCCTTTAAAACCACCCCCACAGCTAGAATAAACATCTGATTATTTGCATCCCTGCTTGTTGTACTCAATAGCACTCCCCCTACTTCAGCTTTCAAGAATGTTCTATTCAGACCAATAAAAGGTCTACACGCCTCTTTAAACCTATTGATTCATGCTAAGTAGGAGATGAAGAACCCATCAAACACTGACTTGTTGGGAGACTCTCTGGATTCACCTTTACCTTGCAATATGAACTTGGGTTTTTTGTAGTATCATATAAGAGTAATTTCACAAGTCCATGTACTGTTTGATGTAATACCCTTGTATGTACTTCTTTGCAAATCTTCTTGTTCTCAACAATTTGACATCTTTGAACTCTAGTCCCAAATCTCTCTTGAAAGTGTTCCTTATAGCTTTCTTGAGCCAATTGGGTTGATCTCTGAACTCTTCCATGTAATATTTAGCAAGCCACTCCGCAGTTGCCTATCTATTCTCTCTCACAATTTGACATGTTACATTGTGAGAGACTTTACTACCCATTTAGTCATCTCTACATCCCATGACGCAAAGCACCTCCACTCACATTTTTTATTAGCACAAGCAAGTCCTATTCTGTTGCCCTCATTCTTCTTCCAAGATAAATCATACCCTTTTAGAATAGTTTCTATCCTGATGTATCTCTAAATTCATTTGGGTTAGAAAACTCATGTCCCAGTTCTAACAGGATTTGTGGCATGTCCCCTTCCTGCCTAACAATAGTGGGAGGCCTTTTTACTCTTCCTCTTATCACCAGACCCTTCCAAACTCCTTAGATCATCTAAATCATCAGAATCAGACACCCAATTATTCTTAGAATCACATTCAGGACCACCCCATACATGTAATGCATCTGCCTCTTCATCATATAAATCTATATTGTCTTCTTCAGTACTATCTTCTTGTGATTCTTTTCCAAGCTTGGATTTGCCTCAACCCCAAAGTTATCATCACTATCATCATCGATATCACTATCACTATCATTTGCATTTGCAATAACATTTGCTTCAGTATTAACAAGCTTGGGCTCCATTGTATTATGTGCTACTACTTCTATTTCATTGTTGTCTTTATCTTCCACTAAATCCTTACTGCAATCACTTAGGTATAAGTCCACAAGCCTCCTCGTATGATAATTCATAGCACTTACAAGCTCCTGCTCACAACTCACCACATAAGATTTGTTCCATGCTTTGAAATGCAATACATAATCTCAAGAGATTTCCCCAACATACTCTGAATCCTTAATCAATGTTTTAAAGTTCCTCCAACACAAACTCCGCATCACTGTTAACATAGAATATTTCAACCTTTCCATCTGTGTATACTATATACTCCTTCCTCCTCCTAACAAGAAACCCCATGGTTAAGAAGAACTTTCCTTGCCATTAATTCCTACATTGACAACAATTATTTGTAAGGATTAGTCAACAATCAAACAATGTTAATACTTAACATGTGATAAGGCACTACTCAAACACTACTCATAGAGTAATCAACCACTAGTCAACTACTAATCAACTAATTTGATCCAAGTGAAACAAAAACACATTCAACACATAGAGGGACTAGTCAATAAAGACATCTTAACATGTGATTAGTCACTAATGAAACTCTAATCAACCACTTATATCCAAAAGAAACATAAGGGGATATAAATACTTTAAGGATTATTCATCAATTAGATCCAAGAAAAATATAAAGACATTTAACACATATGAGGACCAGTCAATGAAAAGAAATCTTAACAGGTGATTAGTCACTAATGAAACTCTAATCAACCAAACAACAGAAGCATAAACAACAGATCGTATAGAGGACCACTCATGAATAAAACAAAACATAAATTATACCAAACACAAACACAGTGAGCTCAAACCATGTGATTAAGGACATAAGGGACCACTGAAAATATTATTCATCAATTTCATCAACTTGAGGACAACACTGACAGTGAATTGAAGACAAGATCACTTTTTATCAGTGCAACTTTACAAAGAAGACAACAACTTTACAATAAAGATATCAAATGAAGACATCAGTTATAGGGGGAAAAGTTGATTTTTACAACCTTTACAGTCAAATATATAAAATTCCATATGGGAAAAATCAATTTTTTAGGGCACAACTCTCATTCTACCACATTTAACAAGAAAAACAGCTGATCCAAGCACCAAACAATAAAAAAATAGTACATTTGTTGACTTACTAGAGGAATATGTGGATCTAACTCTCGTCCACTGTGATCCAGGCGAGGTCCATGCTTCCCAACCCCGATCCAACCCCAGCCAACAAAATTGCCCCAAAAGTCTTCTTAATTTGAGTCTCACAGTTCAGATCCAAGGCTAAAAATTCTTAATTTCAATCACTCTAGTTCTCTCCCAAATTGCTACCCTAATTTTCTTTGAGCTTTTTTTTTTTACTATGTGCTTCAATTATTGACTATGCACCAAAGTCATGGGAGGTAAAACACTAATGAGGGCATTCTTGCCATTGCACCTCTTTTGTTTACGACAGTTGGGTCTCAACGCAAAAGAAAAAAAATATGAAGTATTTTGTGGAAATAAATTTGTACGATTTTTTTTAAAAAGAGCGTGAAAAAGTTTAAGGTTTTTTTTTTGTAATTGTCCCTTCTTTTGTGGTCATCTGATTCATTTCATGTGCATTGCAAGGGCTCAAATTGGGGTGTGACTATTCACACCCATAGAATTGCTTAAAATACCCACAATTTAAGAATAAAAGTTGTTGGATAGTTTTAACCTTTAATCAAAAAGTCAAAATAGACATTGATTAACTCTAATATTACAAATAGAGGATATCCTATTTCTAAACACACACAAATAATTGTTGAATACACTCGCCCAAATTCTATCCTAATGAATCTTTTGCTTCTTTTCTATTCTTTAAATATATGCTTCTCTCCACTTACACAAAGTCTAAAAAATTTCTCGGCGTCTATACCATCAAAAATTTAGCATTGATAACTATAAACAAACAAATAATATCATGGAAGCATTGCAATGATCAAAAAGTAAGCTTCCCCCTATAATTCATTAAATTAAATTGTTTCCCTCTTTGGGTAGTTTTGCATTACTAATCATCATAAATGCTTTGCAGCTGACCTTTCTACACTGTTAAGCCACAGAATAAAAATGTGTCTCTGTTCCTCTCAATTGAAAATTTATTAGTTTTTATTTTTTAGATTATTGAGTATAAATTAAATATCTATGATCTTAGCAAATAAACTTACATATTTTTTTGTTGATGTAGCACATTATAGATTCCAACCTCTCAGTCAATAGGGTATAGATTTTTCTTTTATAACTTTTTAAAAGATTTTTTTTTAAAAGATGAACAATTTGATACAAGAAATTTTGACTAAAATATTCTAGTGATACAATTCAAGACAATACACATGTGACACGGTACTAAATAATTTGCAATACGGGCCTTTTCTTCTCATAAAAAAATATATGCATGAAATGTAATATGTATTAACACTATTCTACCAAACTAATTATGCAAACTTTTATACATGTTAACGTCGTACACAATACTGAATGTCGATCGGTCTGATGAGTCATATTTTTGAACTAGATTTGAATTAAAAAGCATTACTTAACAAATATTATACTACTATTAAAGATTTTGTTATTTTTGGCAGACAAATCATTGAAGAGAGTTGCTTTTAAGTTGTGTTCCTCATAACCTAAAGAAACACAATTGCATAATTATGTTGACGGCACCTTCACAACTAATTTCACAAGTATCTGTCTATAACAATTAAATCTTTAATTATAGTTTTTCATTTGTATTTCCCAAAAAAAAAAGAATAAGAACACAAAATCAAAGCACATTCTAAAATACAAGCACTATATATATATATATATATATATATATATATATATATATGTACAAAAAAAGATATTTAATTTTTTATTTTTTTACACAATTTCCTGTTTCTCATAAAGAAATAGATTGCCAAAAAAATCTGATAAGATACATAAAAGTAATTAGTGAAGAAAAAATTGATGGGTCATTGAAGATTGGTGATAGGGAGAAAAAAAAGATCAATCTAGGAATACCCTTTTTGATAAATTGAATATTGGTGACATGGGCAGTCAGAAAAAGTTGAAGATATCCAAACAGATACTTCGACTCAAGTCCTTGAATCTGAACATTTGGTGCCTAAGACGTCGCCTGAAGATGCCGATGAGATCATTAAGAAGATGAAGAAGACGAGGAGGGATGACGCAGGTCACGGGGAGGTGTGATGGTGTCTGAAGGGGACGGGCAGAAAGTTGAGAGCCATAGCCAGAGAATTGGGAGACTGGGAGAGAGTTTTCTGATGAGAGAGGGATGACAAAATTGATATTTTGAAATTTTAATTTGACTTAAGTTGTGAATGGTAGTATAGGAAAAGTGAGAGGGTGTTTAAAATTTTGTGGTGTATTAAGTATATGAGTGTGTTAAGCAATTCTGTGAGTATGAATAACCGCACTCCTCAAATTGGTCTTTTCATGCTTTGTCGTTGGCTGATCATGAAATGCCAACCAATTGATCCTACAGTTAATTTTGCGCCTTGAACGATAATTCGGCATTTAAACTGAATTCTTGCATTTTGATTCTAAAAAAATAGTATCATTTCGGAGGACTAGAATACTAAGTTACAGATCGTGTAAGAAAAATTGGATTTAGACATGAACCCTTAAAAAGTTTCATTAGATTAAGTATGAATTCTTAATTAAGTTAAGCATCTAAATCTAATAATCCGGATAAATACCTTTATAGCTTAATTTACTTTGGTTCAGTCTAGATTATCTTTTCTCTTTCAAAAAATTTACATAAAATTATTAAGTAATGTCTACACATGTCTGATGTTTTTCAAACATGAAACTAGACAACATATTAGCGCACAATTTTTTTTAACTTTTATTCATATTTTGAGAGAAATATTATATTTGAATAAATCAAGACTTGAACCTGAATTCAATAAATTAGGCAATTTAGATCCTCAATAAAATAAACAGGCCCTAGATTTTTCTTACTTGGTGAGATTAGAGCCACCCACAAGTCACACTATTCTTCCTTTGACTTAAGCATTTTTCAAAAAAAAAAACCTTTATCTAATAAATAATTCTAAATATCGAGCTTTTTCCTAACTTATTCTGAAAATTGACCACTGACATGTCACGGAGTCGGCGAGACGGTTCACCCTGCCAGCGTAACGTCTGCGCTGGCGGGTGGTGCTTTTTGCTTCGTCCGGGGTTGACAACCCCAGACGGAGCTAAATTTTTGGTCTTTGCATTGCTTTGTCTGGGATTGCCAACCCCGAGCAAAACAAACTTGGGCAATTTTTTTAAATGAATTATTATTTAGTGCACTGATGCTTCAAAAATAAGAAGCCTGCTCATAGGTCATGGCCATGATTTTTTTTAACACTTAGCTCAAGTCCCTTAATAAAAACTTGAGGGAAAGAATCAGTACTTCTCTATGGTAACTTATGAAGCCATGTTACTTGAATTGGCATGTCACCAATAAAAAGAACATGAACTTTCATGTCATTCGCAGAAAAAAAACACCATAAAGTACATTATTATAAAAGACTCACATGAACTTTCCAAAGTCTTTTTGTAAACCATCATAATTATCATTCTCAAGTCTAGCGCGTTGCTTGACAAACTCTCTATTAAATTGACCATGATAGTGAAACAAGAACATATGAAGACAGTTCATGGAAGCTTTCTACGGTAAACAGGTGTATGATAGGATTTCGGAACTAATATAAACTTAATTATATTTCTCCATGTCATATCCCTAGAAAGGAATTAAATACGTAGAAGTTACCAAGCTTGGGCTTTCAAGAAAATATGCCGAGAAACTTCACCAAGCTGCATCCTCCATCAGCTGCACAGAAAGTGAAGGCAAAGAAAACTGAGAGGCTAGAAAAGGGTGAAGAGAAAAACAGAAGGAATGTGATCCTTGTCCTCTACTTTCAATTCCAATACCTGTAAGAAAGGAATCAGATGACCCCTATGGAAAGAATATATATAGTCCAAAGATTTTCCTGGAAAGTTAATTTCTCTTTCGCTTTCTTTCAGCGATTCGAATAAGCAAGCAAGCAATTTCCATCAATTTTCACTGGAAAACTTAAAACACGCGGTGGTGAAGATTCTTTACAACCAGGGTTCAACATAACCTGGTATAGACATATTGACTCCTAGAGCATGGTTGAAATCTAGATAGTCCAGTTTACACTCTTAACTGGTCTTTGATGCCGCAGCATTATCATTGACAGAACTATAAGACAGGAATTGCAACAAAATTTCCTTACATTCTACAATGACTATTGGTTCTGGGGGATTTTGTCAGTGCCAGCATACTCAGGGGAAATCGGTAGTTCCAGTGCAACTTCATTTGTTCAGTCCAATTTGAAGAAAGACTATTCTCAAGGTAGATAAAGGATAGAATCTTCCAAAAGTGATGATTTTGCATCTACAACTGCATCTTCATGGCAAAAACTTCATTTTTGTGATAGCTGTCAGATATATTTCATGCATGCTTGAAGAGTTTCATGCTGAGCCAATGTAGATATACAGCCAGAACAAGTACAGGCAGGGTCAAAGGTAGAAGTAGGCAGTAGTACCTGCTAATAATGAAGCCAATGTAAGAGAAAACAAGAAACAAACAGCCAAATGATACTTAATTTATTTTAATGACGGATAAAGGAAATATTTGGTTACAGACAGATGAATAAATAATGAAAGGGAATTCATGCGTCAAGAAGATAAAAATAGCGGCAGCGTGATGCTACAGATTGTCTCATTGTTCTCACTTGCAGATATTATTTTCAAAATAGTTAAACCATAATTCAGTATCACCCGTTCACTTTAGTTGTTTCAAAAAAAAAGGGTATTTATTAAGTTTATCTGAGAAATAAATAATGCAAAATGCTAAACTAAAGTGTTCGGTCTCTTTTTCCATACGTTCTCTGTTTCGTATTTAGAATCTAAGCAAGGTTTTCAATTTCGGTAAAAAGCTGTATATACAACAGCAATTTTATGTCATTAAAATCAAGACCATAGACCATATCACTCTCAGTTTAAAAGCCAATCGAGGTGTACTCTACAAAAAAACAATGGAAAGTTGGAATGATCATATGAAGCATGTACAAGGATATGAGACACACGTGTGACAAGATATGGACAAGGGCATAAGGTTAATTTTAAAAACTTGGATACATTACAACATGGATACGACAAATACTATATATGTATAATTGTTTTTCTTTGATACAAATACGGGATGAGAAATATGAGATAATACATGTGTAAGTATATAATAACAATTAAACTATACTTGTTTGTGTCCCTTAATATTCATTATTTGTGGAATGAATTTGTAAGACTACAATAGTTAAGAAAACACGATATTCATTATCTATAGCATGAATAGGTAAGACTACAATATGCATATATTAGTATTTTTGTGATAAGAATACGAGATAAGAATATGAGATCATACAGATACAAGTATACTATAACAATTAAACTATACTTGTTTGTCTCTTAATATTCATAATCTATAGCATGAATCTGCAAGACTATAATAGTTGAAAAAACACATATCTTAAATGTTATTAAAAAAAAATTTACCATATAAAGTAATATTATGCGAACAATCCTTATTAAGAAACTAGGCAAATCATATAAATGCAACTCATCAAAAATAATACAGTTGTAAACTCTTCATTATTTTTTTGTAGTTTTGGTTATGTCTAAGATATGTCTTAAAGATGTCGAGATATGTCTTTGAGATGTGGGATATGTTGTAACTTTAAGATACGTTAAAAGCGGCATCTAAGCATCGAAGGATCCAGTATCGAAAAAGTATCCAACATGGGTATGTCTCCTTCAATAAGTATCTGTGCTTCATAGGAAGGAACCGATTTGTATCTGGCAGCTCCTCTGCTGATCTAAAGCATATTTCCATGAATCTATGCAGGTGACAAGCATGCTTCGTCACTGCAGAGAAATAGGTTGCTAGAGCTATACAGGTTTGGGATGCGTCAACAAAAAAAGGCTGGAACCGTCTTGATGGATATAGAACAACAAGGTTGAACCCCCATACTACTAAACGATGGGTCTACATGACAAGTATCTTTACTATACTTGTTAGACGTAATTAATTAATTAATTGTATTATTATTTGCTAGAACTATACAGGTTTGTGACGCGTCAACAAAAACAGGCTGGAACCGTCTTGATGGATATAGAAACAAGAAGGTTGAACCCAGCCATACTACTAAACGATGGGTCTACATGACAAGTATCTTTACTATAACTTGTTAGATGTAATTAATTAATTAATTATATTATAGGGGATTTCAGTTGGAACTTGGGCCTCCTATATTAAACTTAATTAGCGAAAACCTCAATTACGACTTTTTTCGTCTGGGTCTCATTTTTCTTAGCGGGCCTAGATTGCAAACACGCGTCTAGCGGAGTTTTAATCACAAGCAAAAAAAAATTAAATACCCCGTTTGAACTTTTAATCTGGACCATGATCGCAATTGAAAGCGCTCCGCAACTGCGACTTTGTGAGAGTGCGACTTGGACTTCGACCTTGAAGAGCTCTGCAACTGCGACTGCGACTTAACTTACTTTGTGAGAACTGCCTGGATGTAGTCTTCATGGACGCAGTCCTTAATATGAGGACTGCTACTCATAATAAGGATCGCGACCATAGTGCAGTCCTTTTACAAGGACTGCTACTATGGTCCCAGTCCTTATTATGAGGACTACTACTCATAATCAGGACTACTACCATAGTCGCAGTCCTTATTATGAGGACTGTGACCATCTCCTCTCACTGTGTTACTCTCCTCTAAAATCTAACTCTCCCAAATTGAAATCAGGTCATGAGTCGCAGTCCTTGAGTCGCATTCTTCACATAAAAGGTGTAACGCCCAATCCCGTGGCTACGAAAACGTTATTGTAACGTATATACGCAGGGTGAAAATACCCTCATATATATACGCTAAGATCAGTACAAACAGAAATCAGAGTACAAAAGCACAGTGGTAATATACATTCAAGTATCATAGCACAAGTACACAGTTATCACAGAGCATGATAAAATATTCTAAGAATATTAGATCACCAAGAAGAGCAAAAGCATGATTTACAATATAAAAAACTGAAAAATACTCACCCGCAGCAAGATGAGAATCTCGCGAGCCGATCAAGGGCTGGAAGAAAAGGGACTCCGAACAGACAACAGCTAATCCATGCTTTCACTATGCACTCTGATCAGCTACAGTTAGTCCACCACGGTTCATGCTCCGGATCTGGCATATAGGTCTAGGGTTGTCAAAAACAACCCAGCGGATATGTAAAATGAAGCCAAGTAGCGTGCACAGGCAAGCACAAGTGTACATGATCAAGTGATGCGTTTCAGGCTTGCAAGTATAGGTATTGATTAGAAACATGAAGAGAAATCATGAAATCAGTGGAAAACTCGGAATTAAGTTAACACATGAATAACGATAATCTTGAATAGAGAAGCATGTATCAAAAATTGTGTCGTAAGCATAGGCACATACAAGCATGAAATAAAACATCAAGTAATGCGTTAAATACATGAGCTGGTAAATCAGAGGTCAGAAAATACAGTGCAGTACTCAGAAATCATATATAATCAAGTAGAATGTCAATTTAGATCATATCACATGGTTAAATGATTTACATCAGTATAGCCAGAGAATATTAGGAATTGCATTTAAAGTTATTCAATAATAATAATCAGTACGGTCAGATAATTCAATCGCCTCCCTACCAGTGTCACCCATCACTGGCAATCTATACTAGAGTTTGCACTCTAGTAGAACTCACTCAGATCTGATATGTGTACCAGTATTTGACAAAAGAGAACCAAATATCCCACGTTCTCAATATTATTATTGTTGGTTATTAATTCTTATGTTATTCGTTCGATCCATATGTTTAGGTATGTGTTACCGGTACACATACATCTACTTATGAATAAGATGAGTTAATATTTGAAAACTGATAAACCTGATAGCTCATATTTATAGTGGGTCCTGCCCCTACCCAGGACTACAGCTTCAGAAATATAACTCTTGCTTCTGGGGACTTATCATTACGCGCCCCACACGACACTTCAGAAATATAACCCTGCTTCTGGAGACTTATCATTACGCACCTCACACGACACTTCAGAGATATCCACCGTTATAAATATGACATCATATCAGTATCCATCAGTTTCTCTCATCCCTGTGTGAGTTGAGTACTTTATTTTAGATTAGTCATGATTATCAGTTAACGAGGAATACAGAAGTATCTGAAGGTACAAGAGATACAGGGATTCAGGTGCATAGGGCTCAGAGTATCCGGAGATACAAGTATTCAGGAGTACAAGATTACAACCACTGTACATATAACAAGGCAGGAAATAAAGTGAGTAACCAGTCAGGTGATAGTATGTCAGGTGTCAGGCGTCAAGTGATAGCATACCAAGTATCAGGTGTCAAAATCAATTGTCAGGTAATCATATCAATGTTAGGCAATCAGCAAGTTATGTGACATGATACAGAAAAAATAATATAATTAGATATATCAAACTGTTCACACCATAATTAAACAATAATAGATTAATCTATGAAATAGCTATGTGAAGCTGAGTGAAGCGGGAGCGTATCAAGGCATGTCCAATACACATACAATACCAGCTCAATGAATAACAATAACGACCAACAAATAAATAATAATATATAGGCTACACCGTAAATAATAATATAAGCCCAAAGAGAGTACTCGCAATTCATGTATCAAGCATCTGAATTGCATTCACAAGGCATGTAACAATAATAGAAAACACTCTCACAACATGTATCATGTAATAAATACCAAGATAGCATTCACACAGCATGTAACAAGCAGTATAACATGTATCATGAATTAAATATTAGAAAAATACTCGCCTAAAAGAAAACAGATACTCGTTCAAGAGAACTGTACACGCCTAACCGACGAATGGGCATGGTGGAGGATTTCGGGGAAATGCCGACAGCGTTAGCGCGTGACTCGCGAAGAGAGAGAGAGAGAGAATGAGAGAGAGTGAGATAGAGATGATAGAGAGAGTAGAGAGAGATATATGGGGGGAGAGAGATTCAAGAAAGAAAGAGGAGAGGAGTGGCTGGAGAGAGAGAAGAAAGAGACAGGAAAGAGAAAAGAAAGGAGAGAGAAGAAAAGAAACGAGGGAAAAAAAGGAAAGAAGAGATGGGAGGAGGGGAGGGAGGAGGGGTGGCCGGCGATCGTGGGCGGCGGCTTACGGTGGGGAGAAGAAAGAGGAGAGTGAGAGTAAGAGAGATAAATGAGAAGCGAAAGAGATGGAGTGAGAGAGAGATATTATGTTTTGTTTAAATTAAAAAAGAAAAAGAAGTGATGGGATGGAGTTGCAGGTGAAGGTGACGGGTATGAGGGCTGCAGGTCGGTAGCATTGGGCAAGGGAAAAAGAAAGAAAAAGAAAAGAAAGAAAGGAAACAATTATAATAATATTATATTCAATCAAATTTGACTAGTTCAGAAAGGTCTCAAAAATTTCTCAAAATAGAAAATATTATGCTAAAAATATGGTTAAATCGGATTCAATAAATTCAATCTCCTTTGCAAATTAAAAATCCTAAAATCGATCGGCGATACTGGACGACACTGGTGCGGCTGAATTTAGATTAATTTAGAAAAATCTCCAAAATGAGTTAAAATAGAAGATATGATTTTGAGAAACAATGTGAAAGCAAAATTCAGAAATTCAACTCCGTTTGAAAACTAATACCGAGAATCGATCAGCGGTACCCATCAATACCGATTTTGAAAATTCTGCAAAATATTCAGAAAAATTTCAGAAAATTATGAAAAATTCAAAATATTGAAAAACAGTATTTGAAACTGAAATCGATCAAATTTGACTATCAAAAAGGTCAAAATCAAGCATAAGATCAGGTCCCCGGTTTGGACTCGGGCTTAACTCCGAATCCAGAAATCCGGATCCGATACCAAATAATAATATAAATAATTATAAAATAAAAATAAATACGAAAAAAAATTAAAAAATACGATCAAAAATCAGGACACGTACTTGATTACATATTCTGGGAACGGGGTGTTACAAAAGGATTCCTCACATTTCAACATTGTCATCATCCAATAGAAAACAAATCAAAAAACTTGAGGTTGCAAGCCTTTATATGACGACTTTGTGAGAACTTCAACTACAATAGTAATGATCGACATACAATCCAGACCTAAATGCCACATCGATCACAAACATAAACAAAACTCTATCTCGAGCATGAACAAACGAGATTAGCAAAAAAGTCAATCAAAAAAAAAAATTTGGTCCGGGAGCTCCGCCCCCGAGCCCTCAGGAGGGGGTTTCCCACCCCCTTCCAACCCCCACGGCCACCTGATCGTCGATCCGCGAATTACTTTGCGACGAGGTCAGGGTTGAGGAGAAAGTAATGTCAAGAGCAATGAAAATGAAAAAAAAATATAAAGTGGTGGTTGGTGAAATCACCTAGAGGGGGATGAATAGGTGATAGCTAATAAAGATGCAGAAATTAAAACAATTATAAACTAATAAAACTTATCCAACTCAATAATCAAGAATGAAGTCGTATACCCAGTGACGGGCTCTGAACTTCTCGTGATTCCTCTTAAAATAAGAGTTGAGGGACGTAATTGCTTTATTTGTATTTAAGTTCAAAATTATTTGTATTTAAGTTCAAAACAAGTAATCTTGCAACAATAATAAACAAATAAGTATAATAATGCAAGAATAGCAAAGGAGAGGTTAGGAGATTAAACGAGATAGCCAATCGCAAACACAATAAATTGTTATTGAGATTCGAACCACTTACTCTACGTTCCCGTCTTCACCGCAATGAAAAATTCCACTATAATCAACCTTGATTACAATCACAAATGATCCAACAAGATCCGGAGTCGCAACTCCACTCACTACCTTCTTTCTAAGAGGAACTCTCAAAGAATAAAGGATTACAATAGTGATCCACACAAGATCACAAACACTCTTTTATACTTTCCTATAACTTAAAGTAAGAATTGATGGCTAAAGAAAAGTGTAAGAGAAATTGTGAGAAAAATAAAAATGAAAAGCTTAGAAAAAACTTTTGAATAGAAAACTTGAAACTAGATTGATAATCTCTTGAAAATTGTTAGACTATTCTTATATGAAAACATCTCTAATTTCTCCTATATATATAGTAGGATAGAGACAAAAACCAGTAAGGCCAGTAATGAAAAACATGTTAAAAACATAAAAAACTTAGTAAAAATTAACATGGACAAGTCTGTATAATAAAATAACCGTTTGGAGTCAAAACAGGCAAGTTGACTACCTGACTGTCGACAACAAGTTCACTTGTGTCGATATGTATGTCTCAACGCTTAAAAAATTTAAATTCAATACAAGCATTGCTGACAGTTAAGTATAGCTGTCGACAGACTGAGACGTGCTAACTCTCTGTTGAGTCCCCCTATCGATAGCTATTCATGGTTGTCGACAATTGAGACATTCTCAGTCTGTGCACCCATGGATCAGCAGTCGACAGTTCATGACCACTATCGATTGTCCTCATACTTGGACCAAAAAATTATTTTATAATTTTTTTTTTGTAAAATCATAAAACATAATATTTTAAATATATTTTGAGTAAAAATATATATTTAGAAATCTAAACATATTTAAACTATTTAATATAAATAATACTTGTATATATTAAATCTTGATTTTTCAAAATAAAAACATAGAAACCACAATTTAAAAGCCTGTAATTTATATGGAAAACTTTTGTGTGTGTTTTCTTGAGCATCAACTTTTTACACTAAACTTTAACAACACTAAGCATCTTACATAAAGTACAACTCAATAAACAAGATCTTCAAACGGGCTTCTAGAAGATTTGTGTCTTTTCTGAGCTTCAGTCCATTTTTTATTTTGATCTTGTTTGAATTGGTCTCAAGTGCTTCAATATCTTCTTTTGAAGCTAAATACCTTATTCTTGAAAAACCTTTGTACTAGTGAAAAACTTGAACTTCGTTAATACCACCAAACTACATGAGTTTTAGAATCATCAAAATAAAGAGTGATTGAGCCTTCGAATCAACAATCTCTCCCTTTTTGATGATGACAAAACTCATGAGTTATAAGAAATAGCTTGTAAGAAGATGTAATACCCTGATTCCAGAATACATATTCATTTTCGATTTTTGACATTTTGATCTTATACACGTCATTTTATGTGCATTTTTGCTTCCGTTTGACCTGAAATTTTTATACAAAATTCTGCACTGGACCTAAATTTTGCCTGATAAATTTCAAAATATTTTCTTTAAATAAAATCTTTCCTTTTTCCTTTCTTTTCCTTAACTTTCCTTTATAATTTCATTTCTTTTCCATTTTTATTTATTTTTCTTTTTTATATTATTCACTTAAGTGACATTTGCACATAACCCCCTAACAATCCAATGTTTACATTTTAATTTTTTCTTTCTTTTCTTTTTCCTTTTCTTTTCTCCTATTTTCTAGAACATTCTTTCTTTTTCTCTCTTCTTCATGAAGCCAAGGGAGATGGCTTCCCTTGTAAGCTTCTCCCTCTCCCTAAAACTCCCTCCTTCATCTCATGATGGCAGGCCCTTCCCTCCCTCTCCACCATTTTCTCTCATTTCTCTCTCTAAAAATCTCTACAAAAATCCTACTGTACAACCACCAAGATCACCACCATACCACCATTCCCTCCTCCCTAGGCCAACCACACCACCTCCCTCTCTCCACCTCTCTAAAAATACCCTAAAACTCACTCTCCTCACTCTCTCTCTAGATTTCTCCCTCCCTCTTCCTCCTACTCCAGGCCGCCAACCACCTGGGCCTTCACTACCTGCTCCACCACCAATCACACATCCAAATACCTCTCTCCTCCAAATTCCATTTTCTCTCTCTAAAACTAGCATTTTACCAATTTTCTCTCTAAAAACCTCACCACAACTCTCTCATCTCTCCTACAGCACGCGACCACCATGGTCATCACACACACACCCCCATACACATGCACACGGGCACGTGGTATCAGGTATTTCTCTGATTATATGCGGTACTCTACCCTTGATGCATGACACACGTGCACACGTATATTTGTACACATGCATGCATTTTTATATTCTGGGCATTTCTAGAAGTATTCTATAATTTTTAGGAATTAACCGTGCATTTTTAGAATTTTTATGTATTTTAGAAATTTTCTGTATACTTTTTTAAAATTTTCCTGTATTTCAGAATTTAACTGTATATTTCTAGGAACTTTTATGTATTTAGAAATTTTTTTGTGTATTTTTAGGAATTTTCTATGTATTTATGAATTTCCTGTGTATTTTTAGGAATTTACTGTATTTTTTGAAATTTATGCGTATTTTTAGGAATTGTCTGGATTATTATATTTTGGGATTAATGGTGGTGCAAGTTGCAGGAGAAGACCCTCGGGACAAAAACTTCCCTTCTGAGGTTGTGTTGTCTTGAAAGACTGCCTCGCGGGTTATCCAATAGGCATAATGGGCCAATGCCCGACGCCTTACCCTCTCTCAGGAGTTTGTGGTAATCCGATAGGGGTGGTTAGGCTAAAGCCCTTGGCAAAATATTCTTCAAGGTAGCGTTGTTCGAAAAACTGCTCTGCAGGTCACCCAAAAGGCAAAATGCCAATGCCACTGCCTGACACCTTCGGGTTTCGAGGTGACTGGGGGTAGAGAGTTCGCCCATTCAATTCAGGAGTACTACATTGAGGCTGTGACTGTGATTATTATATTATTTATTGCATGTTGTGTGGTACTAACATCTTTTGCAGGTACTTATACAGCCTCGGGGCTTAACCGCTCCGCGGTTCCATATTACAGCCTCCGGACTTAACCTCTATGAGATTTTTAACGGCTTAGATCTGTATATATAGATCAACTTGCAGGCGAGACTTCGTGCCAAACGCTTTATCACTAGATACGCCCAGGCGGAACTCTGCCGGATTTTAGAGTCACATTTAAGACCGAGTCGTTCCCAAGTTATACCATGCGTTTAGTGTATAAACATTGTTCGCTGATGTTGCCCCTTTGCACCGCTTGTATGTGCATAACTGTAGTGTTGCTTTTATACTATTTATTGGATACTGATACTGATATTGATCACGAGCACTGATATTTGTTCCTAACACTACCAACTGATACATGATACTTTACATTAACACATCAACACCTACTGTTGACTACTTAATATGACATTGATACATGACATGACATTGACACCTGATATTATACTGATACTTGACTGTTCATAATACATGATCATGGTTACCGCTTTACGGGGAATTACTTCTGAATACTGAATTACTGAAATATTGAATCCTGGACAAGGATAAACTTCTGATACTCCTATTACTGATATGATATGTGAAACTAAGAGCTACGCGGAACAAAGTGCCACATCACACGTATCTGTGATGGGGGTCACCTCTTGAATCCACGGGGTCACCTCTAGAATCCCATATCTCCCTGATATTGTACTCCTATTGATCCCCTTAAACGGTATATCATGAATAGATATTGAGAACTGTACACTGGACAAACTGTAATAATAAATTACTTAGCATATATGAGGGTCGGGGAAATTGATGACATCAATATGTACGGCTTCATAATGGCTCGATGTTGCAACACTGTTCAGAACTACCTGAGGCCACATGTGTTCTGGTGGGGTGTACTGGCACCCTGTACTGATTTCACTACTGAGTCCAGGACATAAAAATAAGACCCTTTACAGCCTAGCGGCTGGGATTGGAGGCCAGATCCAATCGACTGAGGTCGTTGTCCCGGGTATGCACGGGGCCCATTATGAACTTAATACAGTTGATCCCCATCAATTTCTAATAACTAAACTCGTCTTATTCATATGTAGATGTATGTGTACCGGAAACACATACCTAGAGATATAGATCAGATGAATAATAAGAATGCAATAACCCAACAATGATGATGTTAGGAACGTGTGATATTTGGTCTCTCCTTCATTCGAAAACTGGTACACCCATATCAGATCCGAGTGAGTTCTACCGGAGTACAAACTCTAGTATGGATTGCCAGTGATGGGTGACATTGGTAGGAGATGATTAAAATGTCAGACGGTACTGATAATCATTATTGTATAACATAATGCACTACACCTTACCCCATACCTGACATAACTTAATTATCTGATAATAATAATATCAGGAGCAGATGTTATTCGATCACTTCCTCATTCGAATAATGATAACTGTATACCAGAATTCGGATTATTCTATTAGAAGTACAGACTCCAGTATGAGCTGCTATTGGTATGGGACACTGGAGGGGAATAATTATAATAACTTGTGATACTGATTGTTGTTATTGTTATATAATTAAGTTATTCTAACTACCACTGTGCAAGAATTCCAAACATAACTAATACTCCTGATACTGGACTATTACTGCCAGGATACAGGAATCATTGATCACAGGATTACTGACATACTTGCTGATCAACAACTCTGCTTGTATATACTTAATTAATGGTGAAGTGAGGTATATGGTATATAAATGAGGATTTTCTTGTTTGGATTATCCCTTCGACGTATTAATCTCATGGATACAGAGATTAAGTTTATACAATTGATTTTGTCTCCATGTACATTTTACACATGACATATACAGTTCATACATGCTTTAATAAATATATTCCATTTACATTTACTATTACTGCCTGCTTGCTTGCCTTGAACACACGATCCACTGATATTCATGTACATGTGTGTTTGCCTGAGCAACCATTTGGCATTTACGTACTCATTGGGTTACTTTTTCTGATAACCCTAGACCTGCATGTCTAAATCTCAGAGCTTAGAATATTGGGAGTTCATGTTGCTGATCAGAGTGAAGCAGCAGAAGCGTGGAGACTTAATAGCAGATCCTCCTGACCTATCGCTTTTAGCTGGCTCTTGAGATTTCTTCTTCCTGCTCGAGAGCATCTACGACTTTTGACCCGTGTAAATCCCTTGTAAATCATACTTTGTATTCTATGGTGATGTAATATTCCTGTAATATTGGATCACATTCTGTGATAACAATGTACTTGGACTGTAATGTTGTAATGTATATTACCAGTGTGCTTCCGTACTCTGATTCCTGACTGTGCTGGTATACTTAGTGTTCGTATGTGAAGGTATTTTCACCCTGCGTATGTATGTCGCAGTAGCGTCTCCGTACCTGGTGAGGCGGGGCGTTACAGAAGCTCCCCCTGAAATTGTGCATAAATAAGAATATGAAACATAACGCATGAATAAGAATATGAAACACAAGCATACTCATGATAAATAAAGTAATATATCGATCAAAAATGCCATTCACAAATATCATAAACAAAAATAATGTATTGAGTTTAAAAAACCAAACTGGATAAAATTTCAAGCCAAGCAAATATTTTTCACAAACCAAAAATTATTACATACCAAAGTTCACAAACTAAAGCAACTTGATAAAAACAAACTAAAAGAACTCCTAAATATTGTCCATAACTCATATTATTCTCCCTTTTTTTGGCATACATAAAAAAGGAGTCTTCATTTATTTCTTCGATGAATTAAGTGATATTCATCATCTACGTTGTCATCATCTTCTTCTTCTTCAGTATCTCCTTCATGCAGTCATGACCACCATGTCTAGTAGGCTGTAAAGAAGAACCGTGCTCAGGAGCAACTGGCTGAGAAGGAGCACCCCATGCAGCAAACAAAGGTCCAATGGTGGAAGTGGATACACGAGCTCTGTATACTGAGAGATATATCTAAGATGTTGAATACGGGGAAAATGCATCTCATTAAGCCTTTGGCAGCAACAAAATTAGAAGCATCAACATACTAAGCTTCTTGAAATGTGGACTGAGCTAAAGCCATGGAATCCAGTTTCTCTAAGAGAAGAGAATAGGAACCATAACTGGTTGAGTTGGAGGAGGTATACAGGTGGACTGTTCAGCTTGGGTGGAAGACTGGGCACTATAAGCCTTAGAGAGATGACTCATTCCTTTGAAGAAAAGATGCACCAAGGAGTTCTAGAGAAGATTGAAATAGTTCCCCTTAAACATTAATATGCCAATAACTGAAGAGACGGGTAAGAATCATGCCAAAAGGAAGACTACGATATGCAATGTTATCCGCAATCATGGCATCGAAAATCATGAGAAGAAGATTGATAGGTTGGGCTGTGAGAATACAATGCATGATATTGGTGATGCAACCTCTAACATTACCAAACTCACCGGCCTTAGGCACAATGTTGTGCATAATAATCTTAGCTAGGATTTGACATAGAGGAGTAAAGTGAACAATATTCTCGTTGATTTTTAAACCAGGTTTTGTTGTAACCATGAATCAAGGCAGAGGCATGTTCAATACACTGACCTTCAAGATAAGAAATTTTTATAGAGTTGTTTTAGCAAGGCCAAGTCCTCCAAAAGGTAGATAAAGAACAATGGCAAGATCTTCGCAAGAGATGTGAACATTCTTCCCACCAACATAGCTTTTGAGCACATCATCTTTAACATAAAGATTGGCATAGAAAATCCTAAGTTAGGATAATAGATTCATTAATTTCAAGAAATTTAGTTCATCCCATTTGATTAAAGAGATTTTCTAAATTATATTCCTCAAAATCACGAAATCTAATACCCCTACCAGTAATTATGGACTTGCTAGAGTAAGTTTCATCAAACAATTTCTTGTGTTTATCATAAATGAAGGGGGCATGGGATTGGGACTTCTTGGAAGAAGATCCACCAAAAAGAGTCATGAGTCTTTTGCTAGACATGGTAAAATGAATAAAGAACTGAAAAAAAAAGTAAAGATTTTTATCCAAGATGAAGTGGATCTAGGGTTTTGGTGAGAGAAACCCAACAAATCCAAGAAATTGCAGCTGCACCAACTAAGAAAATCTTTAATTTGATAGAAAAACCTTGCCAGATGAGAGAGATTTGAGTAGAGAAGAGAATTTGGAGGAGAAGAAAATAGATTTGAGGGGAAGAAGAAGAGGCGGCTAAAGAGAGGTGTTGTCGAAAGAGTTGAGGAGAGAGAAAACTAGGGTTTAAAAGCATTGGACCCATGCCAGCTGTCTTCAGCCTGTCAACAGTCCCGAGAGATTATCGACAGCTCTGACTGAGATCAATAGAGATTGATCTCAGTCTGTTGACATTAGCAACATGGTTGTCGATAGCAGACTAAATCTAGCTAAAACAAATTATATATAATAAGAAATTATTTTAATAAATAATCAAACATGTGAACAATTATTTATAAGAAAAAACTAATTATTTAAGATTAAAAATTTTGAAAAACCTATTTTGCAAAACTCATCTAGATTTCTTTTACCAATATGAAATTTGATTGGTAAACGCGAAAATCAAAAATTCATTTTTACTAATTTGAAAATGTTACAATCATCAAGATTTGTGAAAAAATAAACCAAATCAATCAATTAATCATATCTAAACAATACCAATTTTAGAGCATACACGTGTATATATGTTCTAAACAAACAATACATGATTATAAACATAGCAAAGCATGATTAAACTTTAAATAAAGAATATAAATAGTTACCGATACCAATAAATCCAATTCCGTTCCTCCAAAATAAAAAGTGTTCTTGCCACTTCAACTTATTGACAGTACTGCATCAACTAGATTTGTCATTTAGCTTGAAAACGCATTCACTATCAAGACATCAATTCTCTCACATCTTGAGCGAGGACACACTTGCATCAAGTAAAATAAGTGTACTTTTTGGTACCCGTATCTTCTTAGATCCTTGAGGGTTAGTATTTTTTCGAACCCAAATATTTTTATTTGTAATATTAAACAAAACAAAATCTAACCAAATGCCTTTTCGACCATAATAAGTACAAGTGTACACCTTGGCATATATAAATGCATGGTGAGTATTGTGATGTGCTTTGTGACTGATGAGAGTGTGATGCATGTTTCTTAGGAGCTTATTTCTTTGGAGACAATTGGAGCTTATTTCTTTGGAAACATTGTCTCCAACTTAGCCTTATCAACATCATATTTCTTTAAAGTGTTACTCACAGCTTCAATTCTACTCCTAATATCAGAAAATTCATTTTTATCAACAATAAGAAATTTAGCTTTACATGTAATTTTATAATTGTCAAAATCTTTTTGAACACTTTTGAGAGAAATAGACAAACCATTTTTTACTTTGAAAATCTCATTTATCTTGTTAATCAAAATATCATTTTTGTTTTCAATTTCTTATTTTGAACTTTTAATAAATCAAATCTATTTTAAAGTTCTTCAAAGAAATTTGCAAGTTCATTCATAGTTAAATCACTATCATCTAAAGAAGGTTCAAGTGACACCATAGTGGGGTCATCCCCATGAGCCATGATGCAAACGTTAGCGACATCAATATCATCTCCAATATCACTTTCCGAGTTATCATTCCACGAAGCCATCATTGCTTTCTTCTTTGGTATTCTTCTTGAAGTGGTTGCCTTGAAATTGGAACAATCAACAATCAAGTGTCCCGGTTTTTTGCAGTGGTAGAAAGGACCAACTTCTTTCTTTCTTTCACCCTTACCTTGCCATTTGGATCGTTTATGATTGCTCATCTTCCCTTGTAAAACATCCTTCCTACTTTTCTCACAAGCATGGCAAATTCATCTTCGTCATCTTCATCCATGTTCTCATCGTCCTCCGAAATAGATGGTGTCGCTTTGAAGGAAACACTCTTTTTCTTTTGTGGCTCTCTTTCTTCTTTAACTTTTCTTTTCATCTCATGTGTTTTAAGATTCCCTATGAACCCGAAGAAATCCATCTCCTTGCCATTGAGGTCCTTCAATGTAGTAGCCTTGACTTCCCAGATTTGATAAGAGCTTAGATAACTTTTCTCACTTTTTAATCATTATCGATCTCGTCACCTAAGGAAGAAAGTCAATTAGTAATCTTTGTAAAACGAGTAAGCATTTCATCAATAGATTCATTCTCAATCATATAAAAATTCTCATATTAAGAATGGAGCAAATAGATCTTAGACCTCTTCACTTGAAAGGTTCATTCATGAGTAATAATCAAATCATTCCAAACTTCATAAGCAGATTTGCAATTGATAACCCGTGATAGATCATCATTGAGTGCAAGTGTAAGAGCATAATGGGCTTTCGCATTAGCCTCAAATTCTTTGACGATGGTCTTAGACCAAGTGTCCTTATCACCATGGGGTTCAACAAATTATAGGGATTTGAGAAACAAATTCATCTTGACGTTCCAAATAAGAAAGTTTAGATCATCAAACTTAAGAGGGGCTTTGATACCAAATCATTGGAGGCCATGTGTGTGTGACGAAATAAAGTGAATAGCCAAAAAGGATCAATCTTAAGTGGTGAAAGATATATAATCAAGAGTACCAAGCTCTGATACCAATTGAAATCACCTAGAGGGGGTGGGGGTGAATAGGTGATAGTTAATAAAGATGCGAAAATTAAAACAATTATAAACTAATAAAACTTATCCAATTTAATATCAAGAATGAAGCCGTATACCCGGTGATGGGCTTTGAGCTTCTCCTCTTGATTCTTCTTAAAATAAGAGTTGAGGTGCGTAATTGCTTTCTTGATGATTGTGAGTTCAAATTAAGTAATCTTGCAACAATAATAAACAAACAAGTATAATAATACAAGAATAATAAAGAGGAGAGTTAGAGAGATCAAACGAGATAGCCAATCGTAAACACAAATAGTTGTTATCAAGGTTCGAGCCACCTGCTCTACGTCACCGCCGTCACTACAATGAAGGATTCCACTATAATTAACTTTGATTACAAGCCCAACACGATCCCGCAAAATCTGGAGCCGCGACTCCACTCACTACCTAGAATAACTCTCAAAGAATAAAGGATTACAATGGTGATCCACACAAGATCACAAACACTCTTTTACACTTTCTTATAACTTGGAGTAGAAATTGATGGCTCAAGAAAGGTGTAAGAGAAACTGAGAAAAATAAAAATGAAAAGCTCATGAAAAACTTTTGAATAGAACACTTGAAACTAGATTGATATTCTCTTGAAAATTATTGATTTTTCGTACATGAAAACATCTCTAATCTCTCCTATATATAGAAGTAAGATAGAGACAAAAACTCAATAAGTCCAATAATGAAAAACATGTTAAAAACATGAAAAAACTCAGTACAAATAAACTGGACAAGTTAGTATAATAAAATAGCCATTGGGAGTCAAAACAGGTAAGTTGACTGCCTGACTGTCGACAACAAGTTCATGCCTTTCAACAAACATGTCTCAACAGTCAAAAATTTTAAATCAAATACAAGTACTGTCGACAATTAGGTATAGCTGTCGACAAACTGAGACATGCTAACTCTTTGTTGAGTTCCATGTCGACAGCTATACATGGTTGTCGACATCTTAGACATTCTCAGTATATGCACCCATGTACCAACAGTCGACAGTTCATGACTACTATCGACTGTCCTGGTACTTGGACAAAAATAAAATTTTATTTTATAAAAATATTTTGAAAAATCATATAACATAATATTTTAAATATATTTTGAGTAAAAATATATATGTTTAGAAATCTAAACATATTTTAAACTATTTAATATAAATAATACTTGTATATATTAAATTTTGATTTTTTTCAAAATAAAAACATAGAAACCACAATTTAAAAGCATGAAATTTATATGGAAAACTTTTGTATGTGTGTGTTCTCTTAAGCATCAATTTTTGACACAACTTTAACAAAACTAAACATCATACATAAAGTACAAGAGATGACTCATTTCAATTTTTTACACAACTTCAAATGGGCTTCTCCACGATTTGTGTCCTTTGGAGCTTCAGTCCAATTTTTGTTTTGATCTTGTTTGAATTGGTCTCAAGTGCTTCAATATCTTCTTTTAGAGCTAAATACCTTATTCTTGAAAAACTTGTATACTATAGAAAAACTTGAACTTCATTAGTACCACCAAGCTACATGAGTTTTAGAATCATCAAAATATAGAGTGACTGAGCTTTTGGGCCAACAGTTGGGAGGAATTCATGGATTGAGGCTGATGCGAAAATAAATTTGTAAGTGAGGCTTTTCCTACATTAATTGAAAAGATAGGAGTCCAAGGGCACTTCTGAGAAGCACTCGCTGGTGATAATTATCAAAATCAGGAGAGAGGGTAATTCAGCAAGCAAGCTAGGTTTTGGAACCAACCTCATCCACTCTCCTGGTCTTTGGTCTTTGGGGGATTTCTCTGGCTGTTAGACCTCATCCACTCTCGTAGTCTTCAGTCTTTGGGGGGTTTCTCATGATCAGAAATTATCAGGGACAATCTTGTGATTGTTTCAAAAATAGACTGGTTTCAAGTCTGATTTAAGTCCACCTCAAATCAGATGCGAACCCAGTTCAAATCTGACCATTGATAAGCCCGACTTTGTCTGGTCGCAATCGAGATCTGTTTGCTGAGTTCAGATCATATGGCCAGAATCAATTTGGCCTTAAATCAGTGAAGTAAGGGCCGCTTTTTGTGATATAGAAGTGGATTCCCATCGGATGTGCGGACACATTGGTGAGTGTTATTTGTGCTGATTCTATTCAAATTGGACAATTCTTTGTTTTTCACTTTTTCAGTCAGAATGGGTGGATTCCATGCCTTGAAGTCCAACAAATTGCATGCGATTAATGTGTGTCTCAATGGGAATAAGTATTTCTTTGCTGAAGGTAGATGATGATGCACTTCTTGAGCGATAAAAAAGTTCAGAAATACATTGATGTCTCGTTTTCTGTTCTTTAAGAAAGTCGACCCAAACTCAAGTAGAGATGATTTTGCGCAACATTTTAAATGAATGGCATGCTAAAAATTTTAAGATTTTGACTTGTTTTCACAATTTTATTGAACAATAAGTTAGACTTCAGTTATCCAAATTTAATACAACATTAGATGCTTAAAATTACTTGAAGGCATTATATCAATAATCAAATTATGCACTTCACTATAATCTAGAAATGGATATCAGGGTTTCCAAGCAAGAGGAGAAGAGTGTACACGATTTTTATGTTCACATGATTGTTTTAAGGGATTAAATTGAGTTGATGGAGCCTCAACATTTTCAAGCTATGCCTTCATATATTAAGTGTTGAAAGACTTTAGAGGCTAACTCGATTTTTTATGGGTCTTCGTCATGATTTCGGGGGACTTCATGGAGCTCTTCATAATATAATTAATTACTTGGTCACAACTAACAAAAATAGCTATGCAACAGGCATTCCCCATATATATAATATATTAGACCTCAGTGGATGACAAAGCAATTAATTAGCCATACTAGCTAGATGTCATAAATGTTGCAGGTACCCTGCGAGCATATTGGCAAAGAACTACATTAAATTTCATAAAATAGAAGACTGCATTCGTATCGTGTAGATTGGATATTTTGTTTTAAAAGCATGGTTCTATGCTGTCCTTCTGCTTCATGCAAGTACAGATGCAATTCGTTTTTTCACCAGTTTAACACATAACAGAATAAGTTCTGGAATTTCAACTACCTGTGCCTTTGAAGAATGTCAATTTCATTTATAACACATGTAGATCCTACATCATGAAAAATGGTTGTCTCATCTATACCACTAGAACACCTTAACATAAGTTACAAAACAAGGAAGATTCTCTTTGAGGAATAAATGGAATTCGACTTGGCGTGCAGAAAGAAGACTCAGAAGCATGCTCTTTTTTAACGCAGATATAGAAGAGAAAGAGAAAAGCCAAATCACCATGTTTCATCCATTTCCCAAAGAGCTCACCAGATCACCTAGCTTCATTAATCTCCCTGTGCAGATTGAGAGTCATTAATTCACCTTGAAAATTGAATTCATAGGAAAAAAGGGGGGAAATAGATGAAAATTTACAAGAGCAAAAATTAAGTAGCAGATGCAACAATATGAAGGTTCTTGTTGTGAAATGGGTAAATACACAGCAGATTGACAACCATCTGATCATTTCCTATCAGCCCTGGTATAAAATTGACGTAGATTGAAATTAACTCTGCATTTGTTTTACAGTTTTCTTCTTCTTTTTTTCAGTTTTAGGCAACATGATCTGCACATAGCATTATATATTCCAAGAGTCATATATGTTTCCTTTTGTAACTAGACCAGGCAAACTTCAGTAGAAGGGGAAATTTAATTAGAGAAACCAAACTGGCAAGCAGCTGTGGACATATTTCTACAACTGTGTATATACAAGTATGAAAAAGCATGGTGCCTGGTACAGTTTCGGTTTATGGACCATGCGTTCAAACGACAAATACTCTCTTTAAGTTGGTTGTTGTTTTGCTAGTAAGAGCTAAAATTGTTCATTTATCATCACATGAAACCTTAAAAGAACAGTAAATAGAAGGTCTGAAATATAAGAAGAAATAGGATCAAAGATAGAAAACAAATCAACCTAACTTCATGAACTTGTTCCAATTAAAATGGAAAATGTGAGATGTATTGGAAACCTGAACAATGACACCCCCTAGAAAGATTCCAACTTCGAAAGAAAATCAAACACATGGCCAGCGTAACTGCTGCAATTAAGATAAATTAGCAAAGGGCAAACGTTGAAGGTGGTGGTAGCAAACAAAAAGACTGACACGGAAAAGTGTATTTTTTGTAGGACTGCGGAAAAGAAAGCAGAATAAAAGTCAGGCCAAACAGAAAGAGAGTGCATTAGGTCACTGTTGGTTGGATCCCGATGGAAGCAGATAATATCCAGCCTTTTTCTCTACCAAAAGGAAAAGTTAGACAGGGATCTATATGTTAACACAATTCCTATAATCACCCAAAAAAAGCAAACATTAATGCATAAAACACCAAAAAGGAGCAACAACAAGATTAGTGACTCTGAAGCAGTGGACAATATGCATGAGAGTCTTCTGGTGATTGTAAGGGTCTCATAAACTCAATGGCTCACAAGATAAATGGTGTTCACAAGATAGCTGCGGTGGAGATTTTCCCATGTGATTGATTGGACGGTCAGTCTCACAACGCAAGCAGGAGGTAGATGTTGTAACCGGGATTGGGGGTTTGGGTTCAACACAAAAGCAGGCAAAGATCAAAATTTTACGTGGAAACCCTAATTAGGGAAAAACCACGGGAGGGGAGAGAGAAATTCACTATATCCAAAAGATTACAGTGAAGTGTTCCTGGGATCTCAGTTTACAATGACCTTTTCTCTTTTTCTTTTCGTCCCCTTTTCTCCTTGGATGCCAGGGGGTATATATATCCTGATGATCGTAACTGATGGCGTCAATCTTAGGATCTTTGTATCTACACGTTTCTCTTATTGGGATCGTTTCGTAACAGCCGCGATTAATCGCTGGGACTGACATGCCGAGATATCCGTCGCTATCCAAATCAGCTTCCGCTAGAATAGGGACACGTTCAAAACGTGGGGATAGGATGATAGAAGGAAAGGGCCCAAGATCTTGTCCTCGGGGTTGCATGTGACCTCTGGATTAGGCCCGAGGTCTCCCCCCCCCCCCACAGGGGGGGGTTGTGTGCGATGTCGAAGTATGTCCCGAGGTCTCTCTCTCTCTCTCTCTCTCTCTCTCTCTCTCTCTCTCTTTGGCGGGAACACTTGTCGCGACGAGCTGTCTGTCTGCGCTCATGACTTTCTTGGTGTGGTGGGGCACGTGGCTTGATCCTGTGGGTGACCAGGATTTGGTCACTACAGATGCCCCTTCCCTTTTGCGGTTGCTGGAGTTATGGGAGAGGAATCGGAAAGGCAAAGTCGGTAGGAATTTCATTAATTGCTCTGCCCTTTTCTGGAAGTTGCCATAGAGAGAAATTTGACTTGGGCTGTGGATGACAACTGGCTTGCGTATCCTCAGGCCTGATCTGAAGATCACTGGTTTCCAAGCTGGCATCTTTTTGAAATCTTGAGTATTGACGATTGCCAGCAGTGTTCTAAAAATCGGTTTCATTATTAGTGCGGTCCAACACTGAATAATGATTAATCGGATTAATCGGAGATTAATCGGGGATTAATCGTTTTTGAAAATTTTAATATATTTAATTATATTTATACACAACTACATATGAATATATACAATTAATTGTTTAAAATACCTAAATATTATACAAGACAATATCTAGATGTGAAGTTAAAAATCATGATATGATGAACAAGACAATATGAATAAATAGTAAAAAAGAAGAAGTAAAAGAACTTATCTTTTCACATTAGTAATCCAAGATTTCAAATTTTGCAACATAAATATAAATCAAAGAACTTACTTGCAAAATAAGATAAATAAAAAAATTAGTCAATTTATCAATCAAAATAATGAGCTTTAAAGAATGATGGAGAAAGATTGCTAAATAAGTTAATTTGAAAAATAATCAAAAATAATAAAACATAAGTATCACTTTATGCAAAATATACAATAATAAAATATCATAATTCATTTACTATTTAATAAATAACAGTTCATCTACTATTTAATAAAAGATCATTATCAAATCATCAACATCACAACATAAACTACTTAGCGATCCAACACACACAAAGTGATAAGTTTTTCAAATAAAAAACATATGAAATACCTAGATGATTAATCGGGGATTAATCGTTTTGGACCTAATTAATCGCCCGAGCGCATAATCAAAGCGGTTAATGTAATATTAAGCGGGCTGCCACCGAATAGGATTAATCGGCCGATTAATCCGATTTTAAGAACAGTGAGGATAGGTATCTCAATGATTTGCATGTCAAAAATCTCGGGACGCGGCCTGATTTTCTTGAAGATTGAGAATTTGAACAAGAGACGTTCAACCTTCCCCTTTGTCTATGAATAGGGTGGTTGCACAAAGAGGAATTCACATCTTCAGAAAACTTATCTGTACGAAGGATCTCGTTCTGGTGGGTTGAGATGTCTTCTTCTTTCTTCGTCTGGTGGCGGAAGAAGGACAAGAAGAAGATGAAGACGATGGGAATGGCATGCGCTACGTCGATTTTTGTGATGGCCTTGTCACGCTACATCGGTTTTTATGATGAGACCCCGCCGCCAGGGGAGATAGATTATGCTCAAGCTCTGACTTGATTTGCTCAAACATCTCTTCCCCTAGCGGTGGGCATGGCCGGAGTGAGGTTCTGTAGGACGGCGGTGGTGGTAGATGCTTGACTATGTCGTTGTTGTCCTGTCTCGCAGTCTTCGTTCTGGACCGGGTCTCGTGATCCTCGCGCTTGGTGATTCTTTTCTTAGGGCAAAGATCGAGAAGGAAGCACGAGCCGATGACCGGGATGATAAGGGGATCCGTACTCTAGAGGCTTCCAAGGCTCGCTTGTGATGGAGGATCCGCGATGCGTCATCACCACGTTCCTGCATGTCCTAAACGGGATCGTTTGGCTGCCTTGGAGGCGTGCTCTGCTCGAAGAAGAGGCGATTCTTCATTGGAGCCTCCTATTTTTGTGCAGGTACCTCCCTAGGCCTCCCTCGGGGGTTGCAGAAAGTGGTGTCAGCAATAGGATTGCTCCTGCGCGAAGTCTTCCCTAACTGGTGGGTCTTTGTTTGCTTCAGCATCGGGAACTTTTAGCGAGCTTGAGTCAAGATCTGTATTTCTTTTCAAAAGGCAAACACAAATATGTGATAGATTTCGTGTCACTCGTTTAAATGTGACCAACTATGTATTTGAATGGATGTAACTGAAAATTAATAAAACAGTAAATTTTAAAATGAAGTGTTCTGTCCAGATTTTGCATGTTTCGTCTTGCAATTGCCCAATTTGTCCGACTTGTAAGATTGTCTGGAACTGGAAGTTTCCAAGTTGTACTAGATCGGTTCTCAGGGAGCTTCGCTCTGGAGGTACTCTGGAGTGGTAGAGAGGGGATGTCGTGATTTTTTAGGTGGATGAAATTCTATCTTCTGTACCTGTAAGTTATTCCTACAAGCGAGGGAAATCTCGACTTCAGAGTTGGGTTCGCACTTGCTTCCGAGTGGGGGTATTCCATCTGCGGAGTTGCGTTGATGGTGTTCCGAGAGGGGTAAATTCCTACAACGAAGCTCAGATCCCGAATAGGGGGTCCCACATTGGAGTGATTTGGAATGTTTGTGGGATGGCCCGTCGCCACCTCCGAGTGAAGTTCATCCCGGGGGGCATGGGTCAAGTACTAGATGCAGTAGTTGAAATGCACGCACAGGCATACTACAAAACATCTAACATAAGCTGGTTATCAAAACTAAAACATGTTACATGTCATCTCTGACCTCGGGGTGCGATTTAGAGTGCATCCACATAGGCCAGTACGTTGAGGGAATAATCCCATCAAGGAAACCCTCATGATATACCTGATCTCATGTGGTCGCCTCCATGTCTGGACATGCATAAGAGTGGCCTGAAGTGAGGGTACAACCCAACGACAGATTGGATGCACTCCCCGATAAGGGACCCTACCCGGAGTAACGATCTGGAACCTCCAAGTGGAAGTAACTCAGCTTCGGAGTTATCCTCCGTGTGGGGTTCTTCCCACATCGGAGTTGTCTCCCGAGTAGGAGAAATCCCACTCGGAATATGAATGTGTGAATGTTATCATTTGCCCGTAGGTTCAAACGAAGGGGGTGCCCATAGGCTGCGGGTTCCGACACGGCGCTATGGAAATCGAGTAGGGAAAATCTCATCTCGTTATAGGTTCTGACACCGCACTATGGAAAATTGAGTGGATAGATCCCTTCTCAGTAAAAGTTCTGACACCTTGTTATGAAAACTGAGTGAGGGAAATCTCATCTCATTGCGGGCTCCGACACCGCACTATGAAAAACTGAGTGGGTAGATCCCTTCTCAGTGCGAGTTCCGACACCGCGCTATGGAAACCGAGTGGGGAAAATCCCATCTCATTGCAGGTTCCGACACTGCGCTACGAAAAACTGAGTGGGTAGATCCCTTCTCAGTGCGGGTTCTGACACCGCGCTATGAAAACCGAGTGAGGGAAATCCCTTCTCGGAGCGTGATGGTGTAGGCACTGCCAATGATGGTACGTATGTCAGAAGTGATGTACAACATAATATTTCATTAAATAATGAAGTACATGAAATTAAAGACTGGAGAGGGGAATTGATATTGGAAGGAAGTACGTCCCATGTGCCTGGATTCGGGGAGTCAGTCGATCTACTTGTATTGGGTGATCGAGTGATGCTCCCAAGGAGGTTGTGGGTTCAGATGCATACAACTGATCACCGGTTGACGAAGGAATCATGCCCCCAGCGGTTTCAGCTGTCTTTCCTTTGGAAGCTGCGCCTTTCGTCGCTTGTCTTTTCAGGGCCATCGTTGACGTAGGAGAGGTTTTTATTTGTGGATGGTTTGGTCTCGGGGAGTAGATCTTGAGTGTAAGGACTCAGATATCAACGAAAGCACCATTTGCGCTGGAGATTTTCCTGTGTGATTCATCAGACAATCAGTCTCACACCACAAGCCGGAGGAAAATGTTATAACCGGGATAAAGGGTTTGGGTTCAACACAAGCATGCAAAGACCAAAAATTTACGTGGAAATCCTAATTAGGGAAAAACCACTGGAGGAGAGAAATTCACTAATCCGAAAGATTACATTGAAGTGTTCTTAGGATCTCAGTTTACAATGACATTTTCTCCTTTTCTTTTCGCCCCCTTTTCTCCTTGGACGGCAGGGGGTATATATATCCTAATGGTCGTAACTGATGGCACCAATCTTGAGATTTTCGTATCTGCATGTCTCTTGTTGGGATCGTTTCGTAGCAGCCGCGATTTATCACTGGGTCTGACATGCTGAGATATCCGCCGCTATCCAAAACCGCTTTTGCTAGAATAAGGACACGTCAGAATGTGGGGATACGATGACGGAAGGAATGGGCCTAAGATCTTGTCCTCGGGGTTGCATGTGCCTCGGGTTTGGCCCGAGCTCTCTCTCTCTCTCTCCCCCCTCAGGGTTGTGTGCGATGTCGGAGTATGGCCTGAGGTCTCTCTTTTTTCGGGGGTAACACTTGTCGTGGTGAGCTGTCGGTATGCGCTCATGACTTTCTTGGCGCGGCGGGACACGTGGCTTGATCATCCTGGTAGGTGACCATGATTTGGCCACTACAATAGGGAAGACCAAGAAGAGAAGATTGCTTTTGATAACATTGAATAGGATCTAGTAAGGACATACCATTAGGAGATGAAGGTATAGATGAAGCACCGTTTGGGTATCATCAAAGTTCTCCACATCAAGTTACAAATCTTTGCATCATGAACTATTATTAACAAATGAAATGGTGGAAAAACTGCCACATCAATGATTACTTCATTGACCTGGACATCATAAAACTATTCATCACCTTGTATCACATCACTACAGTAACATCAAAGTGCTCGATTTCGTTAATATAACAACAACAACAACAGTAGTAATACCACCACCACTAATAATAATAATGATAATGATAATCAAAGTGCTCTGTATCAAATTAGAGATGTTTAAGCTAGTAGAACATAGCTTAACATATTCAGTAGCGGAAAAACTATCATATTAATAAAGTCACGCATTGACCTGGTGAGGCATTCATCATCTCATATCCTCTAAGGGAGAAATATCATGACCATTTACCATTGGTATAAACAATTATACATTAAACAATAAACATAAATATTTAAACCAGAGGCAGTTCGATTTAAGTAGCCAGCACATTTGCAAATGCATTATTGATAGCCAAACTGCAAAGGGACGTCTATATCACAGAAAACTTACATGCTGAAAATCGTAGGATTTCATCAGCACAAGGTATGCATCACTCAACATTCGTGTCTTGTAACTCTTAAGATCATTTTTTTGTTTCAAAGGCCCAAACTCTGTTTTCAAACTAATGATAGAATATATAAAACATCAAATTTCATTTCCATTTGACCAAACTTCGATAAATGAACTGTCCATATGTCATATAGACATTAACACCACCACCAGCAGCAGCAGCAGCAGTAAATCCTCTTCCTATCAGATGGGGGTCATTAATGGGTTATGACTTGAAAGTTGAGAAAATGCAATAAAAGAATTTACCAAATTTTTGTGACCAGATGTCAGCGTAACCTCATCCCTCTATGAGTTATTGCACACATCCCAGCCAAGGCAACAATGGCTAGGAAAGGGCCTTTGCCATAACCTAGAAGGTGATGGTTGGGCAAGGTTCTAAATATCGAATATCGGGATCGTATCGGATGGGGGTTTTTCATATCAGATATCATATATCGGGAGAGATATCGGGGATACGCGTGCATATCGGGCGTTCATATCAGAGTTCGAAAACTCGGCCGAGTCGGATACGACTCGGCCGAGTCGTATCCGACTCGGCCCCCTCCGGTCCGACTCGGAGGCCCGAGTCAACCAAAGATCGCCGAGTCGACCCGGATCGGGTCCGACTCGGACCCGACTCGGTCAACTCGGCGCCCGTGAGCCCCCGATTAAAAAGGGCTGAGGGAGAGAGAGAGAGATCAGATCTGATCTCTCTCTCGCACGCTCGTCGTCCCCCCGCGTCGCCCTCGCCATCCCCCTGCGTCGCCCTCGCCGTCGCTGTCCGTCTGCAGGTAATTCTCCCTCTCCCCTCTCTCTCTCAGTCTCTCTCTCTCTCCCCCTCTCCCTCTCTCTGTGCCTCTCTCTCCCTCTCTTTCTCCGTCTCTCTCCCCCGCAGCGACTCTCTCTGTCTCTCTCTCTCTCTCTCTCTCTCTCTCTCCCGACTCGGCAGTGCTCTCTCTCTCTGTCTCTCTCTCTGTCTCTCTCTCTCTCCGCAGCGACTCTCTCTCTCTGTCTCTCTCTCTGTCGGACTCTCTCTCTCTCCCTCTGTCTCTCTCTCTCCCTCTGTATCTCTCTCTCTCTCTGTCGGACTCTCTCTCTCTCCCCCTCTCCCTGTCAGTCTCTCTCCCCCTCCCTCTCTCTGTCTCTCTCTGTCCCTCTCTCTCTCCGTCTCTCTCTCTCTCACTGTGTTTCCCTCTCTCTCCTCTGTCTCCGTCTCTCTCTCTCTCTGTTCCTCTCTCTAATTAATTTGCATTTAATGTAATTTAATTTAGTTTAGTTTAGGTAAAGTTAATTTAACTTAATTTAGGTTAATTTAATTTAATAAAGTTTTGTAATTAAGTTAGGTAATTTAATAATTTTATTGAAGTTAGGTAATTAAGTTAGTGTAGGTTAATCTAGTATAAACTAGTTTAGTTTAATTTAATGTAGTGTCATTTAATTGAATTTAATTTAATTTAAATTAGTTTAGTTAACTTAATTTAGGTTAATTTAATTTAATAAAGTTTTGTAATTAAGTTAGGTAATTTAATAATTTTATTGAAGTTAGGTAATTAAGTTAGTGTTTCTTAATCTAGTATAAACTAGTTTATTTTAATTTAATGTAGTTTCATTTAATTGAATTTAATTTAATTTAAATTAGTTTAGTTAACTTAATTTAGGTTAATTTAATTTAATAAAGTTTTGTAATTAAGTTAGGTAATTTAATAATTTTATTGAAGTTAAGTAATTAAGTTAGTGTTGCTTAATCTAGTATAAACTAGTTTAGTTTAATTTAATGTAGTTTCATTTAATTGAGTTTAATTTAATGTTTTTTTAATTTAGTTAATTTTAGTTTTAATTTAATTTAACAGATAATTTTTTTAAATTTCAGTATGGCTCCAAAGCAACGCGATATTGGATGGGAACATGGTACCCCTGTTGGTGGAAGTAGAAAACTTGTGAAGTGTAATTATTGTGGGAAACAAGTCCATGGTGGTATCACTAGATTGAAGCAGCATATAGCACATGTACCCGGTCAGGTGGAAGGATGCTTGCGAGTATCAAAAGAGATATCTCAAATAATGAGACATCTTTCTGAAGGTAGTAAAGAAAGAGCGGCCATAAAATCTAAAAAAGACCGACTTATGAGATATTTAAGTGAGGAAGATTTCTATGATGTGAACAGGGGTTGGGTTTGACATCTGGCCAATATTCTGGCACTGATTATTCTAGCACTGGTGAATACTCTACTAACAGCACTGAATATCGAGGTTTTGGGTATTATCACCATGGAGCTGATATTGCACAACCTCTACCGCCATATTACTCTGATAGTGGATCCTCTGGCCAATCATCTCAGCCTACAGGATCTCACCCACAAACATATTATTATCCTTATGGAAACTATATGCCTGGTTTCTATACTTATCGCGGGCCAGATGATAATGATGATTTGGAGCCTCCTCGTAATTCAATGTGAAAATGACTATATTAGCAGGTACTTATGAATTATTTTGTGCAATTTACTATATTATGCATGTATTTTGATATTTTTCTACCGACGACGCTTGTATTTATGCTTTCACATTATATTTTGAGTGTTAGATGATATGTTTTGAATATGTGATGCATTAATTTTGATGTTTACATTTTTTTATGATTTGTCATGATTTTTTCATAATTTTTTTGGCGTTCTATGTAGCGTTTTGCGCGTATCGTCCGAGTCCGATCCGAATCGCCGAGACCGATCCGTCTCGGTGCCGGCCGAGTCGGCGGCCGAGACCGAGACTTTGAACCATGGTTCACATCAGACACTATATATAATGAAATATTGATAATTAAAAGTTGATTTAGTGTCATAGATATCATCTACCTAATAAAAATGATATAATATGCAAGCAAAGATAGTAAAAAAACAATGTACATTTGCATCCAGTCGTGTAATAAATAAGTTATTTCATATTCGGGCGATATATCGGGCGATTTCTCAACTGATATTTCAAATATCGGCCGTTTTTTGCTGCAAACGATATGGCGAACGATTTTCTCATATCCTGTCGGCAGCAGGCAAAAAAAGAGATATCGGACGATAACACGGCCGACTCGGCCGATATTTAAAATAGAAATAGGGTGGTTGGGTAAACAGAGATTTCTTATTAGTCACATGCTTTTACGCTCATGAACAAGGTTCTTTTCTTGGAATTTCACTGGACTAAGAAAGTAGCAAAACTCTTGCTTGCTAGAACCTTGAAAACCAGATACCAATAGGGAAGTAATCCATACTTAATGTGCAGTCAAGATCATTAATTAAGGAGTAACTCTCAGAATTTACCTAGAATGAGACTAGTAAATGGGGAATAAAAATTCCATAACGGGTTCCACGCATCTGAGGATACATAAACATTCAAGCAGCAAAATCGCATTCCAGAGTTCATTAAATATGTGGGGAGGGGGGAGGCAAATGCAGCTAGAAATCTATATGATATATTAAATCAAGAAGATTCTAAAATAGTATGCTATTATAAAAGAATAAGTCATATAAAAATGTGAAAAGGCAAGATCAGTGACCAATAATGACAAATTACAAGATATAGTTCATGATTCTCAAGAGACAAACTAATCAAGATATCGTAGCTATATCTTCGTGTAATCAGAGAGACCAAATTTACCAAAAGAATATTTGTCTTTTGAATGTGATTGTAGAAGAAGCATGAATAGGACAACCACACAAAAAACCCTCAAAAATCATTTGAAACAAAATATAGGAAAGGTTTACCGAAATAAAAATGGGTTATAAAGTTGTTGACAGTTCAGCCGCAATAACCCTTTATCCTTAGTCATTCAATAACCACAAAGACTCAATCTTGACTTTTGAAAAGATGTAGAAGCTTTTTTAATGATTTTGTATCTTAAGAATCTATACAATTGGAGTATGCCTTACAAAGTGTATCAATATCAAGCGTAACTAGAATCTTTTCATATGCAAAATATGGAGGCAATCCATCAGTCTGGATATTTTACATGCATGACATAGCAATCGAGAAACTCTAAAAAGTATACCAAGGTCAAGACTGTTCCTTCACATACTTCAGAGCCCCAACCCTCCTCCCTCGAGCCGCCCCCAAACACACATGCACCACAACCATGCCCCATAAAAGGATCTAAATTAACCAGCATCATCACCCCTTTTTGCTATACTTATTTTCAACATATTCAGTGCAGATGGATGCCCTCTTTGCTCTAACACTCCAAAGGTTGCCCCATCTTCCTCATGCTTAATTTTTATTCGAGCAGAACTGAGCAATTCTGCATAGGGTGACCATAAATTCTTCAAAAATGAACACTGCAAAGGGGAGGAGATAGGACTACAGTCTCACATTCCTGTGAATACTAACAACTATAATTTCTTTGCCCCTATTGAAAGTGACCTGAAGACAGTAGAACAATTCACACCAAATACTCATTCAAGCATTGTTTGTTCTCACGTTTTGATAGGACAAACAGTACATAATCTATGCTGAATAAAAGATAGATGACTAGTATCTAAAACAAGCTACAAAGTTCATTCGTATTGCGTCCTAAAAGGAACTACACAATCTTTGGTAGAGAGATGATTATATGAATCTTAGAACCTGGGGAATACTGGTTTCTACTCCGACAGATTTCATCCATTCACAGATCACTCTCTCTTTTACAATATTTAAAGGTGAAGGAGTGTAGCGTAGCAACTGGCTTCTTCACATACCATTTGAAATCACCTCCTCTCCTAATAAATTTTATTTTCTCAATAAAGCACAAGAATAGATCTGTCAGCTCTGAATTGGCTTTAACGACAGCAGAACTGGACAAGACTTCGTGTCCACTGGATTGACGTAGAAAGGGTGGGGTTGCAAGGGTGTGTCATATGGAGTTTGATTTGGCTATAGCTGAATTTGGTTGTTTTCGTCGTAATAAACAGTAAATGCTGAAAGTCAAGGCTCCTCTACAACGAATTACCCAATCTTCATTGGGCAGACAATTTCATGTGTCATGTAGATGATATTTATTTTCTTTTTCTTTTTTTTTTGATAGAGAGAAATGATATTTCTTTTCTTTAATAATAAATTATATGTTTTATTTTGTTCCTACAAATTTAGTACATTTATAGAGCACCTAGTATTTAGTTGCTTCAATTTATGACATTTGTATCTAAGAAAAGATTTGCTGTTACACTCCTTTCTTTTAGTATAAAAGTGTAGCAATTCATTTATAAATATTTTGGTGGAAGGGCAATATCATTTCTGAAAAAATTAATAAAAGAGATTGTGTAAACCAGATCGTGTGAACCACTTAAATCATATATTTCTTGTATCAACACACTATACTTTTGGTGTCATAAATATGGTCTCTTTTTTTCCTTCATTTAAATTTCAACGGCAGTATTCTAATTTTTTTTCCATTTATATGAAAGTCTATTTTGTATGGTTTTGAGTAATCATTCCCTTGATTAATTTTTTTTCGATTGAATAAAAAATCTAGCTATAACTTGATTAAGTTTCTCTTTAACATGTTAAGACAAATAAACACGTAGAATTGATAAGACTCATGCTAGTAATAAGGGCAATCAAGAGTTCAAGGCACGGTTAAAGAAATGTTCATCCCCTACCTAACAGAGTTAGTTGGAGTTGTCCATTTGAATCATTTAGAGAGAACAAACGTCTTACTTCTTAATTTGTTAATTTCTAGAATAATAGCTACAACTCAATAGCATCTTCTTTATTTATCCAATGTAATTGGGATTATTAACAAAAAAAATTAGGTCTCTCTCTCTCTCTCTCTCTCTCTCTCTCTCTCTCTCTCTCTCTCTCTCTCTCTCTCACGCACACACACTTTCTGATGGTTTGAAAAGGGGTCATGTATTGTTCTAGAAGTGAGGTTATGTATTTATTCTAATTATGTGGTGATCCAGTAATTTCATACAAACATTTTCCACTAAAAGTTTTAAATTAAAAAAAATCTTGCGAAAGCAAAATAACCAGGTACAATTAAGGAATTTTCTCAAATAAATGTCACGAGTGGTGGATTATTAAGGAAAGAGACAATGTTACCTAGGCATGATGCAAATACACAATGTAAATGCTTGTGTTGCCAATGGTGGGTTAGCCATTGTGCTAAGAGATGTGTCGTTGGAGAGTCCATTGTTGTAAACTGGTATAAGTTATGAAAAGATTTATGAATATTCAACCCCTAAAGCAAGTGTTCCAGAAACTACTCAATCAAAGTTCAAAAAAAGAACCAACAGCCAACACAATGTCATCAAGCTCCAATGATGGCTATGAACTCTCCAAGGCCTGAGACCCTGCAATGGAAAAACTTGGTTTGGAGCAACTCGAAGGGCCATGACGCCATTTCCTTCTTGGTTGGGTGCAAAATAGAAGAAATTTCTGATTTTTCCATGGTAGCTCATCATCTATGAACTGGTTAATCTTTCCCATTAAGTAAAACATGTTCTTTTATCATTGTACTTTTAACACAAAACCCATTTAACTTCAAATCAAATGCATGCTGCATAACCACAAATAGAGAGGAACCCATCAAGAATAAAACATTAACACACATATGAAAATTGATCAAATAATAATTCAAGGAAAAATGAAGCAATAAAAGCATAATAAGGGAAGCAAAAGATAATGATACTAGAGTTGATACCTTGTGGAGTGTGGATCCGATGGAAGATGGGGAATTCTTTCAAATTTTTTGGGTTCAGAAAGGGGAGTGCTGCCACTGCGATGGGGGAAGAGAAGTGAATTTAGGGCCGTAAACGGGTAGGATGCGGACCCAATAAGAGTTTGGTTGTAGTTTTTGAATTCGACTCCGAAAATTTTCCTTCGGGTCCGGAATTAGGGCTGCATGCCGGCAGCTTCCGCTCACCGCCCAGGGCCTTCACCTCCGCTCTGCCTCAGGTCCTCCGATTAGGGGTGAGCATCGGTTGGTTCGATTCAATTTTTGCTAATTTTTACAAAATCGAACCGAACCGATTAGACTCAGTAACCGAACTGAACCGAATTGACTCAGTTCGGTTCCGTTTTTCGGTTTTTTCAGTTAGGCCAACATATTGTCATCATTTCTTGTATTTTTTAATCAACATTATATTATCATCCTTTAATATTCGAATCTCAAATATCCATTATCCAAATTAGAAATAAGAAAAAGACCCTAACCTTAATGTGAATTGAAATTTTCATATTCTAAAACTTTTATACTGCATTTGAGCTCTTATATCAAATCTCATATAATTATTACTAACTTTTAATGATAAGAATGAAAAAAAAAGAACTAAATTAATATAAATATTATTCTCAATTGTAATTGTGTACTTAACATAGCTTTCACATATTCTGTTAGATTCTAGGATCAATCTGTCAACTAATCAATATCACTGAAATATCACCGATCTAATTGGCCAGGTCGGTTAATATCAGGTGGGAGGTTTTCCGTTCAATAGAACGTTCCTTAATTAAAGAACCACCTTTCAATTACCTTCCTTGGTTAAACACCAATTAGACTGGTATAAGTCAGTCTCAATATACTGAATATCAGTATAACCCCTGTATAAAGAAAATTAATTCACTTATACAGTACTTGGAGTGAGGTACGCTTAAAGCGAATCTCCTTGGAGTGAGGTACGCGTAAAGGAATCTCCTTAAGACAATTATGTCGCTCGCACCGGTGCTAATGGGTTACTGGACGCTGGTCTCCCAAGATACAACACTCCTTCACGGTATTTGGATAGCACTACCAAATTACCGTACGGTCGAACCGTAGTTAACCAGTACCTTCACAGGATTATTGAAGCAGCAGGACCAAGACAAATTTCAGGAAGAATATTTGTCTTTACTTTGGAGGAGCACCCACTTTAGAGGAAGGGGGAAGGTAAAAGAATATTCTTCTTTGGAAGTCCCAGATTCAGACAATAATTCTACTAAAGTATCTGTTAAATTTTCTGAGCCCTCTTTCAGAACGAATTTTTCAGAATCTCTTGGAAGTCACTTCGGAAACCGACTTGCAGATTTCCCACTTCGGAAACCGACCTCAACCTTCTCTTGCAAAACATTGTTAAGTCTAGCATGCAAACTCTTATTTTCCTTTTCAATTTCTAGACTCTTCTTTTTCAACAAATTATATTTTTCTATTAATTTTTCACAAACAATAGATAGTTCTTCATTCAAAGCATGGGGATCAACATAATCATTTGAAGAACTAGCACTATCATCACTATCTAGTTGAGATTCCGAAAGTACCTCAAGGGAGTCATTCCCTTGGACCATGAAGCATTGTGAGTCGGATTCTCCACTAGACTCTTCCAGTTGAATTGGCAATTGAAGCTTGGAGGTGGTGGTTGTTGTCAACAAATTTCACACTGCAAAGGCGGAATCAATGTTAGAAACACGTAAAAGTTAATCTTTAGATAATGTGCTTCTAATGGCCTCAAGGGGTTGTGCATTGGCCCCTATATGCTTGCTATCACTAAGGAAGGATTCCTTGGTATTGGCAAGGTAAACTTTATGTCCTAGGGTTTGCAAATAAACGGTCATTCTAATCTTCCAAACAACAATGTTGGAAGGGTCAAACATAGGTGGGGTCATGAAGGCCATGGTAAACTATATGAGTGTGCAAACAAGCAAATGCAAACAATAGATTAGCAATCAAATGGATCTCACTCCTAGGATGTTAAGCCTAATATCAGGAGCACTAGCTCTGATACCAATTGAAAAACACCTAGAGGGGGTGAATAGGTGTAAGTGCTAATCTAGAACTAATGCAAAACTAAGTGCGCTAAATGCGGAAGCTTAAAACAATCTTTGCAACACACTTAATACAATCAACAAGTGTAGCCGAATTCCCCGTGAAGGGCTCTGGACTAACTCCTCTTGATTCCCCTTGAATGGGTTGAGGTGCTATGTGAAGCTCTTGTTGATTAAGTACAAGTGAGGCACACACAAACAACCAAGCATATAATATGAATAGGCAATATGAATATATGCAAGGCAATACAAGCAATATATGATATGAATGAAGTATGATGCTTTGCACAAATAAAATAGAGAGAGTTAGAGAAACAATGGATCAAACGCAAAGGCCAAGATATGTTTCGAGATTCGAGCACCTTGCTCTACATCCCCGCCTACACCACCGTGTAGGATTTCCAATCCACTATCTCCCACCGAGGGAACCTCTACCGAAGAGGATTTGTTACAACTCTAGGAGTACCAAACTCCTCTCTCAAACAACCACCTCACAACCGAGGGGTAGGCCCGTAGCCAATACAACAACCAACAACCAACACCTCTACCGAAGAGGTTTACAAACCAACACTCCACCTCTCACTAGAGGGAGCAAACCAATCACCCGATCACCTCTACCAAAGAGGGATACACAAGAATAAGGGTGTTTACAACAAGTGGTTCCAAAGACCACAAACAATCTCTCTTTTCTTTTCTCTTTTTCCACAATACAAATGATCCTAATAGATTAGGATAGAAGATAGCTCAAGTGTGGAAACTAGGTGTTTTTGGAAACAAGCAACAAAGAAAAACTACTTGGGAAATCTCTTGTAGATGATAGAAAGTGAAAGCTAATTCAATATCCCAAAAGCCTAATTTTCTTTGATTTTCCAAAAACCCAAAACAATAAAGATGAAATCTTTTTAGCACAAAAACTATTTTGAAAACTTGTTTAAACACTAGAGAAACACTGAAATTTTTCTTCTTGAAAACCTTAACAAACAGCCCAAGAGATGGGGTATTTATAGCCCCCAAACAAAACTAGCCGTTAGAGCTGAGCTGGCAGTTCTGACAGGCAGCGGTCGACCGGCCCGGTCGACCGCCAACGGTCAGAAATATGACCGTTGGGGCACCACGGTCGACCGGCCCGGTCGACCCAAACAAACAGAGAGCTCTGCTCTCAACCCGGTCGACCCGGACGGTCGACCGTCCCAGTGTCTCCAAACGTGCACAGATTTGTGCACGTCGGTCGACCGTCCCGGTCGACCGACTTCAGCCAAGTCGACTAGGTCAGTTGACTTAGTCGACTGATTGAAGCCTGGAACAGAAATCTGGGAAAGAAAAACAGTTTAAAAATATTTTGAAAAATCTTTTAAGTCTTCTAAAAATCCACAAAACTTGTTTTAACATTTTATATTAAAACACAAACTTGTGATAAAAATTTCAAGACATATATCAATCATATCAATTCATTTTTGAGTCTTGCAAATTTTATCAAAAACAAAACTTGTATTTTTATCAACTTGATTTTTCAATACATGAATAGGATAGTCAAAATAAGTTTGTATAGCAAGTTTAAAGCATGTATGTATATCTAGAACATATCTAATATACATAGAGATAAAGTAAACTTGTTTTGATCTACTATTCATGAAAACTAAATCCAAAACATAAAATGTGTGTGTTTTGTGCACTTGAGCATATCAACTATACTAACTTTACAAATGGATCTAAACACACTATCTAAATTAGGATACCTAAGTCTTCTTGATGATCTTCATCTTCAAGTAGACTTGCTCCAAAACTCCATCCATGGGCTAGGCAATGTGTGATCTTGAAGCTTAAGCCCTGGAATTATCATGAAAAGCTTATAAACTCCTTGTTGAAGCTAATCACCAACTAATATCTTGGTTAATGATCTGAAACTTAAACAACACAAGATTATTAGTAAACATAACTACATGAGTTAATCATCATCAAAACTAGGGTGGAAGGCCTTTGGGCCAACAAAAAGTGGGTGGTGACATGAAGTCCGTGGTGTGTGTACAAATATTGTGATTAGCCTAAAATGAGGATCTTTAACTCTAGGTTGTAAGACCCAAATACAGAGCACTTGGCTCTGATACCAATTGTAAATCACCTAGAGGGGGGGGTGAATAGGTGATGGCTTATCTAATGGTCACTAAATGCGGAATTAAAAACTATTATGACCTAAACTAAAATTCTTAAACTAAACACCACGTATAACACAAGTGTGTAGCCGAATTCCCCGTGAAGGGCTCTGGACTAACTCCTCAAGATTCCTCTAAATAAGAGTTGAGGTGCCGCGTTGGCTCTCTTGGTTGAAAACTAGTGTTAGCAAACAATCCCCAAGCATGTATCAATTAAGCACACAATATATCAAGCATATAAATGTAAACACAATAATAGCATGCAAGATATAAACAAGGAGATAGAGAGAGAGCAATCGCAAACACAAGGGATTTGTTTCGAGGTTCGAGCACCCTTGCTCTACATCCCCGCCTTCGACACACGAAGGATTTCCACTATAATCGATCCCACGGATCACTCGGTGCCGCAACACCTACAAGCTCTCGGACTCCCTAGTCCGTACACACCGCAAGCCCACCGGCTCGCCGAGGCCGCACCTCAAACAAAGAGTCCGCACCCGAACTCGAAACACCGCGAACACACTTGTCCGCCTCCTCAAAGAACAAAGAAGAAGTCTTTGGTGATCACAACACTTTGATCACCTAAAAACAATCTCACACCAACACTCCTATAGGATGAATATGTCTATGGATTGCTCAAGTGTTTGTGAGAAAACAAGGAAAGAGATGGTGGAGGAAAAACTCAAGAAATCACTTTAAAAACACTCTTGATAAAAACTCTCCTTTTGATTGGAAATATTTGCTCTCAAATATGTGGAGAAAACCTCTTGAAAGGATAGGAAAAACTGGCCCAAAAACTCTCCTAAAATCTTAAAGAAAATAGCCCCCAAAAGCCCCTTTTTATAGAGCTAGAAAAACTAGCCGTTGGGGTCTGACGGAGCTGTCGGTCGACCGGCCGGAATCCGACCGTTGGGGCTTCGGTCGACCGGCCCGGTCGACTGAGCCTCTGGAACAGAGAACAGATTCTCTGTCGGTCGACCGCTCGGTCGACCAGGGTTTTCCAGAGAGCAGAAGCTCTCTGGCGGTCGACCAGGTTGGGCGACCGGCCCTCCAGTGCACAAAGGCGTGCACGTCTGTGCACGTTGGTCGACCGGTCCGGTCGACCGACTTCAGACTTCGGTCGACCTGTCGGTCGACCGGCTGAAGCCTAGAAATAGGAATCTGGGAAATAAATGTTGGTCGTTTTGATTGAAATAAAATCCCATAAAATACTGAAAAATCTACAAAAATAGTTTTACCAATATACTTTGATAAACAAACATGCTTGCACAAAATCAAGGAATGGTACAAATGATTTGGACTATTCTTGTAACTTGGAAATATTGATTCAAAACTAAAATAGTATTTTCCAAAACTTGATTTTTCCAAAACTTGTTTTCCAAACTTCACTAGAAACAAAAACAAGATATTTAAGCTCTTTTTAAAGCATAGTGTGTATGGATATGATCCACTACATAAACATGGTGAAATATCTATGTTTTTGACATTATGCAATAAACATGGTTTCGGATAAAACATGTAAACTTGAAAACCAAAAAACGAATAAAGGAGGGAAAACATGCATACCGGTTTGGTTTTTCTAAAACTTATTTTCTTTTATAAAAACAACTAAATTAAGAGTGTGTGTGTAAATGTACTTAAGCAATCCACCAACTATTCTATCCTTTACATTTTATCTAAAAATAAAATCTTCTAAAAAAAAACAAACCTAGACTCAAGTCTTGATCTTGAAGTCTTCACTTGAAGTCTTCTCATCTTCTTGACTTGGTCCAAACACGATTCATAGAGCTAGACTCCCCTTGAGTACTTGATGTGGTCTTGATGCACAAGCTCTTGAATCAAACCGTGCTAGCTCCAAAACTTGACTTTAAATCCTTTGTTGAAGCTATGCACCTACTAAGATCTTGATCATAAATCTGTCACTAATTAAACACAAGATCATTAGTACTATAACTACATGAGTTGATCATCATCAAAACTAGAGTGATGGGCCTTTGGGCCAACAGGAGTTTCTCCACGATAGTAGCAACCTGAAAGGTTTCAGGTAGAATCATACCTTCGGCTTCTATCTCGTGCAAGATAAGTTGAAACTCTTGCACCTGACTGATCACAGTCTTGTTGTCCACTATCTTGTACTCTAGAAATCGTCCTACGATGAACTTCTTGGTACCAGCATCCTCAGTCTTGTACTTCTTATCAAGACTGGCTCATAACTTCTTTGTCGTTGTAATAGGACTGTAGATATTGTAAAGAGAGTCATCTAGTCCATTCAAAATATAATTTCGGCAAAGGAAGTCACCTTGAGTCCATGCATCGACTGCAAGGACTGAGTCCCGATCAGTTCCAGGTTCTGGTGGATCTTCTTGCAGGAATTTGGCCAGATGTAGAGTGGTCAAGTAGAAGAGCATCTTCTGTTACCACCTCTTGAATTATGTGCCATCAAATTTTTCTAGCTTCTCCGGCTTCGGGTTAGGAAGTGGAGTAGGCATCAAAGCTTGTATTTGCATGTTTGGTGCCTTACTTGAGCTATCTTGATTAGTCTCAGACATTTTCTGCAAGTTCAAGCAGAACAGAAGTAAGAAACTTCAATGACGTAATTGTCTTAAGATTGTTGGATTCTAGAATCAATCTGACAACTAATCAATATCACTGAAATATTACCGATCTAATTGGCCAGGTCGGTTAATATCAGATGGGAGGTTTTCCGTTCAATAGAATGTTCCTTAATTAAAGAATTACCTTTCAATTACCTTCCTTCGTTAAACACCAATTAGACTGGTATAAGTCAGTCTCAATATACTGAATATCAGTATAACCCCTGTATAAAGAAAATTAATTTACTTATACAATAATTGGAGTGAGGTACGCTTAAAGCGAATCTCCTTAAGACAATTACGTCTCCCGCACCGGTGCTAACGGGTTACTGGACGCTGGTCTCTTAAGATACAACACTCCTTCACGGTGTTTGGATAGTACTATCAAATTACTGTACGGTCGAACCATAGTTAATCAGTACCTTCACAGGATTATTGAAGCAGCAGGACCAAGACAAATTTCAAGGAGAATATTTGTCTTTACTTTGGAGGAGCACCCACTGTAGAGGAAGGTAAAAGAATATTCTTCTTTGAAAGTCCCAGATTCAGACAACAATTCTACTAAAGTATCTGTTGAATTTTCTGAGCCCTCTTTCAGAACGAATTTTGCAGAATCTCTTGGAAGTCGCTTCGGAAACCGAGTTGCAAATTTCCCACTTCCCGTTGGAAGTTACTTCAAGACAGAGAGAGAGAAGATCTCACTTCAGAACGCAGAGAATTGATTTATGTTCTGTGAGTTGGTGTGTTTTGTTTGAGAGAAGCGGAGCGCTATTTATAGTGCTTCGGAAGGGGTATTTTGGTCCGAACCCAACCGAACAGTTGCAACGGTTCGGTCTGAACCGTTGTAACGATTCGTTTCAACCGCAGCAACCGCCCAACTGTCCGCAGCGGTTGGCTGACAGCCGTTGCGCGGGGCGGTTCGTATCTGGATGGCGGAGCGAGTATGCTCCGCGTAACCCGTGAGACCCGGTTCAAAAAGAACCGGACTGGGTAGGGAACCCGAACCCAGACCCGGACCCGAGCCCGGCCCGGCACTGGCGCCGCCGCCGCCGCCACCCGCCGCCAGCGCGCGGCGCGCGCATGCGCATGTGCGCGCGTGGTTTCCTCCCAATCGTGCGCGAAAACTCTAAGTACCCAAAGGGCACACCCTTTGTTCCCATTTTTCTCTATTTAAACACTTCAAACTTTCATCCCATGGCCAATGTGGGACTAAATGCTTTTAGCTACCTTTAGTCTTATTTTGGCTTTGAATTAGGCAAACTTTAGACTTGAATATCTCATTCATTCGAAGTCAGAATTGAATATGTGAATATACCACGTTCATCCCTAATGGAAGGAGAACACACTCCAACCATCATCCAATTTATACGATCAACGGATCTCGCCGTAATTCTTCATATTCCCAACATATTCAACATAAAAAAGATGATATTATTAAAAGTAATGAGATAAGTCTTCACTAGTTTTTGTTATAAACTATATGATTCACTAAATTGAATTTGAGTAGGGTGATATATAGGGTGAGAGATTCGGTCGGGTTCGGGTTTTGGAACACAAAATCGAAACCCGACCGAATTAGAGCGGTTCGGTTTGGTTCGAGTTCGGGTTTCAGTTTTTGGTTGGTTATTTTGGTTTAACCGAACTCTGCTCACCCCTACCTCCGATGCCTCACTTGCGTAACCCAATCAAGTCTCTTATTCTAGTTCTTATTGACCCTTTTCGTGATCTTATTCTAGTGAAAAAAGATTACTTATTCATGCCCCTTTTCGTGATGTTATTCTAGTTAAAAAAAAGATTGCTTGATATCTTTAAAAAAAATTCTTGAATTTTTAAATTAAAATATAGAATTAGCAACAGTATGACATTAACTTTTGGAACAATTGATGGATATTTTTACCACATTTCAACAAAATATTGTACACAATAGCTGGTGCAATGTAAAAGTTTTTGTTTTAAAGTAAAATCTTTAATTTTATTCTATATATATACTCGTTAGTTTCCAGTAAATGAGTATGAGTTTCTTCCTATTAGCTGGCCCTCAGGGTTTTACCCTTTCCATAATAAAAGTTTTCTTGATATGCATTGTTGGTACACCGTTGGCTTGGGCTTATGGTTCAATGATTATCTAACATGGTTGCTGGCGTGCATTTTACCTGTTTATTTTTCTAGGTGTTGATTTTTGATGAGAGGAGTGGTGTTGAGATTAGGTAATATTGAATTTTGGTTCTCGGTGCATCACTTGAGCTTTGAAGTATACCGTACATGCAAGCATTGATGTCTAAATGATTACGTTGAGAAACGACTTGCTTGGATATATGTTACTGAGCTACAAACTATTGGCTTGTTCTTTTTAGAGTATAATGGTTATCTAATATGGTATTAGTGAATCATTTTAGGAGAGTTGGACATTATAAGACTACGTAAGTGTATAAAAAATTCAGCTTATGCAGTATTAATCTATAGATTTGATCCCTTGAAGCTTCTTTAGTTTTAAAAAATCAGTTAAACGTGCTGAATCGGTTTTGCCTCATTATTGTAGAATTTAGTGTATACTAAACATGGAAGAGAAGGATTAGGATTACTTTAACGGAAGCAGTTTGTACTAGACTCGATCCCCCTCCTTGTCATCATTTCGATTCTCGACGGTTGATAGATGCTTCACGAACACCACGCCCCAATTCCACAGCTTAAGTACCGTGATGGATCTCCTTATTGAGAATACGGAGAAAAGAAGATAATTCTTAGGCGGAGCGACCGTCAGTGCGGATCTTGGCAGGAGGGCACGACGGTCGCCGCAAAACCTGGGATGTGAGCCTGGGTGGGGCGGACGTCAGTGCGGAGGTGGCAAAGGCAGCAGCATCAGCGGCATTGGTGACATACTATGGTGGTGGATCAAATCGCAAAATAGGAACAAATAGGAATCTAACACAATGAATATGAGATTTCACAACCCTAAATCATAAAGCAATTTATATACAACCCAATTAAATAATCATGAACAAGGCATTGAAACATATTAAAATTTGATTTTTATTAAATTTACCCACTAACTAAATTCCACAAATATGATCTATGAATTCATCAATTAACTAGCATGAACCCTAAGGATCATACACGCTCTGATACCAATGTAGAATTTAGCTTATACTAAACATGGAGGAGAGGGATTAGGATTACCTCAGCTGAAGCAGTTTATAGTAGACGCAATCCCACTCCTTGTCGTCATTTCGATCTTCGACGGTTGGTGTACGCTTAAAGAACACCCCCCCCCCCCCCCCCAATTCCACAGCTCAAGTACTATGATGGATCTCCTTGTTGAGGTGAAGGAGAGGAGAAGAGAATTCTTGGATGAAAGAGAATGAATGAGTTCTTAGGTGGAAGTGGATGACAGAATATTTCTCTCAGCATTATATTGATGTTGGGAGATAGGATCATTATCATTATCTACAACTAACAATAGGGTGGCAATTGGGTCGGGTCGGGTCAACCCGACCCGATTACTGCTCGACCCATATAATAATCGGGTCGACCATACCCGATTATTATACGGGTCAAAAATTCAGACCCAACCCGACCCATTCTTAGTCGAGTCGACCCGACCCGACCCGACCCATTTGACCCGATTATTAAATTTTAAATACAATTTCTTTACACTTTATTACCAAATTGTTAGGTGGTATAGTTAGTCATCACACTGAAATTTTTAAGCAGTAAACAAATCAGATCTCACTAGAGAAGTCTTGTAGAGCATCCAAATAGCCAGATCAGTTGTAAAATCTAATTTTTAAGTGGTTATGGCACTGTTTGAGACCTCTAGAGAAGGCAGGAGGGGGCGACAACATTTTGGAGGAGTAGAGGAGGGGGCGGCACTGTTTATGAGGTTTGGAGGTTGGCGATAATGTTTTTTAGGGTTTGGAGGGGACGACACTAATAGGAAGGGGCAGCACTTAATTGGTTTTTTTGGAGGGGGCAGCACTAATAGGAGATGTTAGAGGTGCTAGGGTGATGCTTAAGGAGAGGAGAATTTTGAGAAGAAGGTGGTGGATTTTAGGGTTAGAGTTTACCTTGCTCTGATACGATGTAGAGAAATAGAAGCCCTAAAAAGGAATTAATTAATTGTCATAAGAGAAGGTACAAGGTATATAGACCAACTCGGTTGAAACCTCATGGGTTTTCATCAATAGCAACTTGGATGTATTCATAGCACCCTAAGGCAGGATTTAAATTCTCGGCTGAGTCGCTCTTGACTCGGCTGAGTCGTCTCTGGAATAGCCACCGCCGATCCAAGACGAGACCTGAGTCGATCTTTGTGGAGGAAATAGACCAACTCGAGGTTGACTCGGGTATGACTCGGTCGACTCGGCCGAGTCCCAATACGACTCGGGTTGACTCGACCGAATTGACCGAGCCAGACCCGAGTCGGCCCAACTCAGTTTATAAAAAAAAAAAAAAACTGAACCAAACTTACCTGATCTGGATCTAGGGCTCACCCGCTCATTATCGTCGCCGATCATCATCGATATATCTTTCTTTCTCTCTCTGTCTCACCTCTCTACTGATCTCTCTCGCTCTGTCTCTTTCCCTCTCATCGATGATCTCTCCCTCTGTCTCACCTCTCTCTCTCGATCTTTCTCCCTCTTTCCCTCCTTCTCTCTCCCTTTTGTCGTCGATCTCTCTTTCTCTCTCTGTCTCACCTCTCTCTCAATCTCTCTCCCTCTCTGACAACTTTCTCGCTCTCTCTCTTTCTCGATCCCAAGTCCAAAGCACTGAAATCATAAGGCCCCGATGAATCTACATAGTTCATTCAATAGGAATTGTTAGATTTTTAAAAGAATATTTTAAGGAGTTTAAATCTTGATTAATTAGTTTGAGAGTTAGAAATATGATCCTGTAGGTCTACTAAATCTAATATATTTAATTTAAACTAATTTCTAATTTTTGTTAGATTTTTAATAGACTTTAAACTATTAAAATATTTAACGGGTCTAAATTTACCATTAAGGAGAAATAGTTTTAAAGTGGGTGATTTGATTTAATTCCATGTTGATATTAGTCTAAAAATTTTATCATAGAAAGTAGAAATATTATAGATTATTGTTTATATTTTTCTCCATTTTTTTGATATTTTTAACTAATTATTTTAATATAAAATTCTTCATTCTTTCTTCCTTTCTTTCTTCCTTTCAAATTTTTTTTTTAAGAGGTGGCCCACGCCAAGCCCAGGCCGGACCAGGCCAGGCCCGGCCTGGTTCGGATTTGTTTGTTTGTTTTTTTTTTTTTTACAGGGATCAAGGCCCTGTTACTGGCCCAGCCGGTTTGGGCCGGGCCGGGCCGGGCCAGGCCAGCCCTGGCCCAGCCGGGCCAGGCCAGTCCTGGCCTGGGTCGACCAGGCCAGGCCAGGCCTGGGAGTGCCTAGGTCGAGCCAGCCACGCCAGGCCAGGTCGGTCTGGCCTGCTGGAAATCACTTTTTTTCGAATTTCTTTGTTAAAAAAATTCGGAATATATATGTATATAGATTAAAATTATAAATTGGTAGATCTTCACATATATTTTAATTAGATTTTAGGTTGGATTTTGATGGATAAAAATATTCATGGAGATCATGGTATAGACATGATTTTGATTAAATTATTTGTATTATATTAATTAAGAAAAATTAATTTACTTACTTGGATTTAATTTGTTCAAATCAAGGCTTTGTGAAGTATTAAAACAATAATCATACAAAAAATTTATTAGATAAGTTTCTAAAAAACAATAATTATATTGTGGTGAGTTTTGCCATACGGGTATAGATAAGTTGAGTAGCAGTTTGCTGAAATTAATAAATTATTTTTATGGTTCTAATTTAATTTTTTTAAAAGAAAGACTGAAATTAAATTCACAAGTTAGATCTACTTACTTGAATTATTCTTTCTTGTTTTCTCCTCAATCACTGTACCTCGAAGGCCTTGAATTATTCCTTCTTGTTTGCTCCTCAATCCTTGTATCTCGAAGCCCTTTTTCGTTCACGATCCGCTTGAGGAGAAGGGAAAGATGGAAGTGGGGAGAGTTTGGATTAGGATTTTCTTTCTTTTTTTTTTGAGGTAGAAGATAAAGAAAGGGTTTGTGTCTTTATATAAGTTATTAGAGATTTTAGAAACCTGAATTCCAGTTAGATTTAGATTGCTTAATTTAGTAGATAGGATTAAGATGGAGTTTGGGTTGGAATTTGAATTATGATTATATATTTAAATTAGATTATAGATTTGAATTTGGATTAAGATTAGGATTGGGTTAATGGGTAAGGATTCAATGGTAATGGGTTATAGATTATTGGGCTTTACTTAAAAGAAATAAGTAATATGAAGAATAAGAAAATAGAGAGTGGGTTTGCGGGCTTAGTTTTTGGGCTTAAAGAAATAGAAAAAGGAGAAGGAAATGAATGAAAATAAGAAGTGGGCTTGGCTCATGTGGGCTTAGCATAAAAAGGAAAAGAAAATAAAAGGAAAAAGAGAATGGGCTGAGCTTATTGGGCTTGAATGAAAATAATAATACTACCCATATAATTTAAAATAATTAAATATAAGCAATAAGAGTCTACAAGTCATAAATAATAATAATACTAATAATGATACTAAATCAAGTTAATTAATAATGATAAAATAATAGGTAGAATCAAGTAAAATTTTAAAAATAATAATATGTTATTATTAAATAGCGGATATTACATTCTACCCACCTTAACAAAAATTTCGTCCTCGAAATTTCAATAGTGCGGGGAATGATAAAAATTAAATTAGGAAGAAGATGAAACTTCCACACCGCTTCTCACTACATCAAGACTTCACCACGCTTCCGTTGCTTGCTCTGATCTCTGCTATCGGCTTTAAAATGAAGTGATCAAACTCAAGAGGTAAAATCAGAAAATAGAATTGAAAAGATGATAGGAATCAAGATAGAACCCAGATTGCTCTAGAAAAAGAGTTGAAATTAGGGATATCAAAAGATTCAAGAGATGGATCCCAAAACAGAGAACGATCAAATCTAAATGGAGTCAATATCATCGTATGGATAGTACATGTATATTGCAGTGTAACTATAACTTATTTCAAGTTACCGGTAAGATCTAGGTTCTCTTTTTTTTGAACCTGGCTCTGTACTAAGAAAACCCTGTCACGCCTCGCTTCCCAAAATACGCAGAAACGGGTCGCGACGAATGTACGCGAGAAAAAAATACCCACGCACATACGCTAAGCCTAAAGTAACCTGAACAAGCTACAAAATCTACTACGATAAATCAATATCACTGCAATGTAACATATAAATATCTAACACAATGATAACAGATAAATAAAGGAAAGAAAATAGCAACTGGATGCGATAAAGATAGAATTAGGAAATAACATGAATAAAAGAGAAAGAATATCTTAAATCAAGAAAAGAGAGACTCTAGCTCCTCATAACGCGTACGATCACACGAATACCTGAACAATATAAGAAGATGTCCAAAATCCTAGACGTGCAAATCTAGGGTCGTCAATGAGCGACCTAGTGAGTAGTAAAATAAAAAGGGAAGGTGCACATGCATGTAACGTATAAGCATATGGAAAGAAAATATACATGATAAAGTTGGAATAATATGCTAACAATAAATGAATAGTAACTAAGCCAGTCAGTGATATAATCAAGGGTACCTCAGGTCATGAGTATAATCAATGTCTATCATAACATGCAAGCAGATGTCAAGTTCAGTTTATAATGTCAATATAAGAATTCAGTTTTCATTATTAATTATGTCAGCGAACACCAATTGCCACATGTAATAGACGCATCCCATACTACGCCTATTACACGTGCCAATCGAGATCCTCAGTTATTGAAAGTGATCGGTTGGAGACATTGTCTGTGTTTTAGGTGGGTCCCGTGCATACCTGGGACCACGGCCCAGACCCCTGGCGCTGAGCCAGGACCTACCGCAAGGTAGTCGGGAACATGTATAACAGGTCAGGTACATGTATAACATGTATAACAAGAACAAGAACAGGAACAGAATGGGGTGCCAGTCACCCCACGGGAACCCTGCAGTGGAACCCTCTTTCGGCTGCGCAACCTAAATCCTAAGTCCACCCAAAATACAAACGCTGTCTCCTCCATCAATTTTCCCAATCCCAGTGTAAGTTGTTTAATGATCATGTTATTAGTTATCAAGATTACTAAATGTACATGTTACCTAAATTTACTGGGATAACTTGGTAATGATAACAGTAACAACATTAAAAGTGAAATCGTGATACATATATAACAGGATATATATGTCGGTGAACATGATAAGCAAGACGAGATTGTTACCGTATAACAATATTTTTCCCAGTAGTTAGATAATATGAACATGATGGTCATCAGATAATGGTCACAAATGTCATCCAGGTGAGTCTTAGTGACAAAGTCCTAACCGATGTCATGTAGTGATCTTGAAGGTTTATTATTAAGAACAAATGAACTTAATTGCATACAGGAATACATAAAGATACTACAAATAATACATGGAGGTAATTCATGAAAATATAAAAATTTTAAATACTAGAAAATTAGCTTAATTATTTAAATCACCTTTATAACATAATTAAATAACTAGATAAAATCCTTCATCACAAGAATTCTTGTTAACTGAAGAGGTAAAAAAGCACTCACTAATAAAATTAATTAAAATTATATAAAGAAAGGAAACTCACAATAAAAGTAAAAATTACGCAAGAAAGAAACACTCACAGAATAGAATTATAGAAGAAAAAGCAAACACTCACCTGAACTCAATCCCAAGTCCAAAGCACTGAAATCATAAGGCCCCGATAAATCTACATAGTTCATTCAATAGGAATTGTTAGATTTTTAAAAAGATATTTTAAGGAGTTTAAATATTGATTAATTAGTTTGGGAGTTAGAAATATGATCTTATAGGTCCATTAAATCTAATAGATTTAATTTACACTAATTTCTAATTTTTGTTATATTTTTAATAGACTTTGAACTATTAAAATATTTAACGGGTCTAAATTTACCATTAAGGAGAAATAGTTTTAAAGTGGGTGATTTGATTTAATTCTATGTTGATATTAGTCTAAAAATTTTATCATAGAAAGTAGAAATATTATAGATTATTGTTTATATTTTTCTCCATTTTTTTATATTTTTAACTAATTATTTTAATATAAAATTCTTCATTCTTTCTTCCTTTCATTTTTTTTTTGTAAGAGGTGGCCCAAGCCCAGCCCAGGCCGGACCAGGCCAGGCCCAAGTCTGGTTCGAAATTTTTTTTGTTTTTCTTTTTTTTTATAGGGACCAAGTTCCTTTTACTGGCCCAGCCGGTCTGGGCCAGGCCAGACCAGACCAGGCCAGGACTGGGAGTGCCCAGGCCGAGCCAGCCAGGCCAGGCCAGGTCGGTCTGGCATGCTGGAAATCTCTTTTTTTTCAAATTTCTTTGTTAAAAAAATTCAAAATATATTTATATATAGATTAAAATTATAAATTGGTAGATCTTCACATATATTTTAATTAGATTTTAGATTGGATTTTGATGTATAAAAATATTCATGGAGATCATGGAATATACATGATTTTGATTAAATTATTTGTATTATATTAATTAAGAAAAAATAATTTACTTACTTGGATTTAGTTTGTTCAAATCAAGGCTTGGTGAAGTATTAAAACAATAATCATACAAAAATTTTATTAGATAAGTTTCTAGAAAATAATAATTATATTGTTGTGAGTTTTGCCATACGGGTATAGATAAGTTGAGTAGCAGATTGCTAAAATTAATAAATTATTTTTATGGTTCTAATTTAATTTATTTTTTTAAAGAAAGATTGAAATTAAATTCACAAGTTAGATCTACTTACTTGAATTATTCCTTCTTGTTTGCTCCTCAATCCCTGTACCTCGAAGCCCTTGAATTATTCCCTCTTGTTTACTCCTCAATCCTTGTACCTCGAAGCCCTTTTCGTTCACGATCCGCTTGAGGAGAAGGGAAAGATGGAAGTGGGGAGAGTTTGGATTGGGGTTTTCTTTTTTTTTTTTTTTTTTGAGGTAGAAGATAAAGAAAGGGTTTGGGTTTTTATATAGGTTATTAGAGATTTTAGAAACCTGAATTCCAGTTAGATTTAGATTGCTTAATTTAGTAGTTAGAATTAAGATGGGAGTTTGGATTGGAATTTGAATTATGATTATATATTTAAATTAGATTATATATTTGGATTTGGATTAAGATTAGGATTGGGTTTTGGGTTAATGGGTAAGGATCTCAATGGTAATGGGTTATAAATTATTGGGCTTTAGTTAAAGAAATAAGTAATATGAAGAATAAGAAAAATAAAGAGTGAGCTTGCGGCCTTAGTTTTTTTGCTTAAAGAAAAATAGAAAAAGGAGAAGGAAATGAATGAAAATAAGAAGTAGGCTTGGCTCATGTGGGCTTAGCATAAAAAAGAAAAGAAAATAGGAGGAAAAGGAGAAATGGACTAAGCTTATTGGGTTTGGATGAAAATAATAATACTACCCGTATAATTTAAAATAACTAAATATAAGGAATAAGAGTCTACAAGTCATAAATAATAATAAAACTAATAATGATACTAAATCAAGTTAATTAATAATAATAAAATATATAGGTAGAATCAAGTAAATTTTAAAAATAATAATATGATATTATTAAATAGGGGGTATTACTGCTCCTACTCTCTGTATCCAGGCCTCAATCGACTGGCAGGTTGACCGATGGCACAACGGTCAGATGTCTGACCGTTGGCAGGTCGACCGGGCGGTCGACCGACAACAGGACTTCCTGCTGAGTTGGCCTACAATGGTCATATTTTGGAAGCCTATAAATTGGGGTTCCCTTGGACTATTTTCTACAATATTTTAAGTGAATTTTCAAGATAGTTTTTTTACACTTCTAAGTGTTTATATCCACTTGTTTTAGAGCCAAATACTTCCATAGCAAAAGAAGAGTTTTTCAAGAGTGTTTTGTAAAAGAGATTTCTTAAGTTTTTCACTACCAAATCAATCCTAGTTTTCTTGCACACACTTGAGCTTTTCATTGCTATATCTATCCTATAGGAGAGTTGTTGTGAGAGAGTTTTTAGGTGATCAAGTGTTGAGATTACCAAAGTATTCATTCTTGTATTTGAGGAGGCGAACTTGTCGGTTTGTGTTGTTTCAAGTTCTTGTGGGAGCTCGGTGTAGAGGTGCGGCCTCGGCAAGCTAGTGTGCTTGCATGTGTAGTTCTTGCGGGAACAAGAGAGGGACTAGTTAGTCCAAGGAGTTCTAGTGTGAACTCGTTGTAGGTATTGCGGCACCGAGTGATCCGGTGGGATCGATTCTAGTGGAAATCCTTCATAGTGTTGAAAGAGGGGACGTAGAGCAAGGGTGCTCGAACCTCGAAACAAATCTCCCGTGTTTGCGATTGCTTTCTCTCTATATCTCACTTGTGTTTATATCTTGCATGCTTACATTGCTCATCTATTTATATGCTTGATATATATTGTACTTAAATTGATATTTGCTTGGATTATTTGCTCACACTTGTATTCAATCAAGAGAGCCATAGCGGCACCTCAACTCTTATCTAGAGGAATCTTGAGGAGATAGTTCAGAGCCCTTCACCGAGAATTCGGCTACACTCTTGTGTTATACTTGGTGTGTCTAACTTAATAGTTTTTAGTTTGCATAAATAGTTTTAATTCCGGATTAATTCATCATTAGATTAGCTAGTCACCTATTCACCCCCCTCTAGGTGATTTCACAGCCTTGAATTGAGGGTCGGTCGACCGGCGGTCAACCAATCCAGAGAGTTCACTCTCTGAATTTGGCCCTGGTCGACCGGCCAGAGAGCTTTCTCTCGGGTTTTTGCCTCGTTCGCCGACAGGTCAAGACCTGGGTGCGGTCGACCAACAACCCCAATAGTCATAAATATGACCGTGGGCCGATCGACCGGCCGGTCGACCGACAGGTCATCTGGCCTAGGGATTTGCCCCAACGACTAGTTTTTATAGCTCTATAAAAGGGGGCTATTTTGGCTAGTTTTAAACAAGATTTTGAAGAAGTTTTAGAGCTAGTTTTTCCATTTCTCTTAGAGTTTTTTCTCCACATGTCTTTGAGCTAAAACCTCCATATCAAAAAGGAGAGTTTTTAAAGAGTATTTTAAAAAGAAATTTCTTGAGTTTTTCCTAACAAATTTTTCTTGTTTTCTCACACAAACTTGAGCCATCCATTGCTATATCAATTCTCTAGGGACCTTATTATGAGAGTTATTTTTGTGATCAAGAAAAGAGATCACAAGTTTTCATTCTTGTATTGTGAGGAGCAGTGGATGTTGTGACCTTGGTGATAAGAGTTTTGTGGTGATTAAGTGAAGTGATCACCAAGTGTTCTAACTTGTGGTTGGAGAGTTGTAAGAGGTGCGACCTCGGTAAGCTAGTGGGCTTGCGTGTGTTGTTCTTACAAGAACAAGTAAAGGACTTGCGGGTCCAAGAGTTCATGAGGGAGCTCATTGTAGGTGTTGGGCACCGAGTGATCTTGCAGGATCAATTTTAGTGGAAATTCTTCATATTGTTGAAGGCGGTGACGCATAGCAAGTATGCTGGAACCTCAAAAAATTCTCTCGTGTTTGTGATTGCTGACCTCTCTCTCTCTCTCTCTCTTGTGTTTATATATCTTGCATGCTTATTTTGTTTATCTTTTTTTATGCTTGATATTTTTGTGCTTAATTGATATATGCTTAGGATTGTTTGCTCACACTTGTATTCAACTAAGAGAACCATAGTGGCACCTTAACTCTTAATCAAGAGGAATCTTGAGAAGATAGTCCAGAGCCCTTCACCGAAAATTCAGCTGTACTCTTGTGTTATATTTGTGTGTTTGCATAATAGTTTTAGTTTACACAATTAGTTTTAGTTTACACAATTAGTTTTAATTCCACATCAGTTTTGCATTAGATTAGCTAGTCACCTATTCACCCCCTCTAGGTGACTTGCAATTGGTATCAGAGTTTGGTGCTCTTGATTTGGGTCTAACAATCTTGAGCTAAAGATTCTATCTTAGCTAATCACAATATTTTGTTTACAGACAGCCATGAATTTCATGACACCTCCCATGTTTGATATTCTTAACCTCCAAGCTTGAAAAGTTAAGATGTTCATGTATCTTAAAGCCCTAGGGATTCATGTTTATTTTGCCACTATTAAGGATTCATATTGTGTTAATGGCAAACATCTTGAGGCTAACACAAAAGCCATCCATGCTATAAAGAGTACCCTAAATGATGATTGTTTATCTAGGGTGTCTAACATTGAATCAACTTTTGTAGTATGGAACATTATTTGCTCTCTTGGGGAACAATCGCCAAATGAAAAAGAGAGTAACTTAGATGATGGAAATGATGCTTCCTACATATGCTACATGGTCCAAGAGGATGACCCCCTTGAGGTAAATTCTGAATCCGAGCTTGATGAAGATGTTGACATGCCATATGATGAGTTTGCTTTATTTTGTCAACAACTTCTTAAAAAATATGAATCGTTAAAAATGAAAAACAAAAGTTTAAAAAATAAAAATGATTTGATTTCAAAGAAAAGAATTCTTTTAGAAATAAATTTGAAATTGTTTCAAAAGAAAGTAATGTTTTGAAAAACCAAGTTATTTTAATTAAAAAAGAAAAGAAGATTGCTTTAAAGAAAAATAATTCTTTGAAAAAGAAAAATGTTTTGAACAAAAAATATTTTTATTTCTAAAAAGACAAAAATTTGTATTTCATGTCTTTTCTTCCAAATTAATGATGATAATTTTATTTTGAAGAAGAACATTGATTGTTTGGGCTCCATTTTGAGCCAATGTGCATTTAAAAAATAATATATTAGAATCTATATTTTGCAAGAAATAAAGTTCACATGTTTATGCATAAACCCTACGGCATACATATGCACACCAGTCATATGCATGTTAGAGTGTACAAATGTACACATTGCGGCCGCAAAGGCCATTTAGCAAAATTTTGTTTTGATAGATTGAATTCTTTAAATTTGCTAATAATAATTTTTGGGTTTCATTTGTTTCTAGCCCCCGTGAACTTAAAAAGATGGGTACTAAAATCCCCACCACTTGTGTTTGATGTAGGTATGAGCTCTCACAAAACGTGAGACGGTTGGTGCCTTAATAGTGGATGCATATGGAGCTAGATGGACATACTTAATTAATGCATCGCTATCAAGCATCCGGCAGCTTCATTTTATTCCTTTGTGGAGCAAATGGAATATCGTGACCACCTGATCATCTCTGAATGAGTACTATTTTGGAGGGAATTTAGACTCCTGATTATTGAAGCCGCTCTTCTTGGCCTTTGACTGCACGTCCCCGGACAATTCTACAGACATAGTCCTTTCCCTTTGGCTTGAGAAGACTGCGGTACGTCACTACGTCCTTTATTGCTCATACCCCATTTGCCTTTAGGGGTAGATGGTTCGAACTTTTTAGCCGACTTTTCGGCTATCTCAGCTTGTTCGACCAATTCTTTCCAGGTGTGGGCTTTGACAGCCCCCATGCGAACTTCTACCTGTTCCAAGAAGTTATGCATGTACGTCTGTAAGAGCATGGGTAATGGCATCCCTGCTGGGCACATCAAAGATAAGTTTCTGAACCGCTCAATGTAGTCACGAACAGATTCGCCCTTCTTCTGCACGGTGGAGAGGAGCTTGTCCATGGTTACCTCGGTATCGTCCTCATAGAAACGAGAGAGGAATCGGGTTTCCAGGTCGATCCAGGAATTGACAGAGCCCGGAGGGAGACTTCGGAACCAGTCAAATGCCACCCCCTTTAAGGTGCCAATGAACAGTCTAGCCATGATGGCATCATTGCCTATAACATTACCAGTCTGAGACTGAAAATAGTAGATGTGCTGATTTGGTGAACTTTTACCATCATACGTATGCAACGTTGGTGGTTTGAACTTCGGTGGGTATGGCACTGAATCCCACTCCAATGGGTAAGGACGGACTGCCCCTACTTTCTTTAATTCATCCCTCTGAGATAGGGATGTAATTTGAGCTTGGAGGCCCTTAAGGACTTCAGCGTCTAAAGAAGAAACCCTCCTTGGATTTCTCCGTCTTTGGTTGATCATTGCTAAAATGTTCCTCCTCATCATAATTGCTCCCGACATCATTGTCATTCTGATTGCTGAGGAGTTAAGCATGCATCTGTTGAATGTTGTCCAGAGCTTCTTGCTGGGTCTTGGAAGTTTGCTCCTGAGCTTCCAAACGCCGACGGAGGTCGTCGTTAACATTATCAGCCATGTTGACTGATGCTCTGTCTGTTCGTACTGAGCTAACTGTTGCCGAAGAGGCGTACCCACTGTCTTCATCTTCTTCATCTGATGGTTAGAGTGATCTCTTGGGCTCCGGCGAGGCTAAGGCCGTTGAGGAGGAAGGCTGTTCATAACTGTAGGGTATCGCCACCTAGATCTGGTGTTTCAGAAAACACCTTCTTCATGCACCAAGACTTCGCCTAAGCCTGGGCTGTAATCTGAATCTGGGGAGCTGTAAGGGGTGTCGTCAGATGTTTGTCTTCCCCTGCGTAACTCTCGTCCTCTTCCGGTCATGTTGACGGATGCAGAGGATGGATCTCGCGAGACGCTCCTTTTGCGATGCTTCATTGGGGCTTGTACCGACAGCCGATCAAAACTGATCGCCGGCCTGGGGAAGTGGCGAAGATTGGTGCTAGCCGGCAATGGACCGAGTGGACTGTCACCAACTGACATCCCACTTGTTGACAACAGGAGGAAGAGGTTTGTTTATTTGTCAACAATTTCCGCAAATCAGACCCGCTTGGGCCTAAACAATCCAGCGCAGAGGCTCTTTTGGATCGTACATAGGACAATATCCTGCTCCTTTTATCCCCGCAGAAGGGATTAGCACTGAATAGTGCTTCAGTTCTAACTTCGCCACAAACCGCGAACTAGAGAGCGGAGCACGCTGTGGTGCTTTACCCGCTATGCTGCTGCGAAGGCGATTAGCCTTGGATAGTATTTTGGCTCTAGTTTCGCGGCCATGAACCTTGCGCGTACACTGTGGTACAGTAGCTCCGCTCATGAGAACGAGGCCGGTGCAAGGCGTTGCTGCTCTTGAATTGGGCGACGGTATGATTACCGTCGTGACTTCGCGGCTGGCAGCATTGTTGGAGCAGACAGGCATCTTGCTTTTTTCTTCGCGAGAGAGACGCGGTTTTGGCGTAGCTACGCCTGAGGCTTTGCCCAGAGACTTCTGTTTAGGCCTCCACATCCGCTTTGGCAGAGGATACTTAGGTTCATAAGGAACCTGATTAGCTACACGCGAGGCTGAAGAGTGTTGGCAGAATTCTGCTTCTGGTTTCTGTTCTGAAACCTTAGCCGTGGAGACCTTCCTATGCTTCCGTGCTCGAAGCATTAGACCACCCCCGGAGAGGACTTCTTCAAATCTTCCTTGGTCGAATTGAACGACCAGGTTCTCGAAAGTGAAGGACTTGGGCTGCGGGCGTGCTTCCTTATTGCGCCAGAGAACCGCAGTAGGTTCGCAGAGAGCCTTTTCTGTCTCCGTAGAGACTTTCCTTGAAGATCTAGCCAGAGGAGTTCTGGCTGCACCGGCTTTTCTGAATTCAGAGTTAGACCCGAAGGTCTGTTCGTCGCATTGCGACACTTAATTCTCGCAGTGGAGAATTTAATCCCCAGCGGAGTCGCCATCTTGTTTTCCATTGATTTGCAAAGGGGAAAACTTACAATAAAAAGAGTTGAGGAGCTAAATTACAAGTATTTTAAAAGATTACAAGTAGATCTCCTCAGAGATTCTGGAGAAGTGTGCCGATAGGAGTCTGGTCAGCGCGCGACCACTTTGTCCATTTGACGATGCAATTCTCTAAAAGTCTCTAAAAGTCTCTGAATTCTTGTGTGCGCGGTGCGTCGTGAAGAAGTCTCTGCTTGTGGAGTCCTCTCTCTTTTTCAGAAGTCGTACTCTCTTGCGCATGTCTCTCCTCTTGTGAGCCTCTGATGGGCTATTTATAGGGAGAGCAAGGGTATAATTGTCCCTTGAAAATATAGAAACAGATTGAATCAAATCTGTTTAAATCTGGAAAGTAGCCTAGCTGCGAGGCTAGGATCAGCTTCTGCGAAGCTAGAAATGGCAGGTCGGTTGATCCTCCTGATCCGTTTTGATTCTTTTCATATAGTTGAAAGATCTCTCCTGATCCTCTTACTCGTTTTAGAAGAGTCAAGAGATTGTGGCAATCAACTGCCAAATTTGATCTCAGATTTGATCTTGATTGGATTTGATCTTGATCCCGATTAGATCTGATCTCATCTGGAGATTTGATTGGTCAAAGGTTGACCATAGCAGACCAGCAGCGGCGCTGCCCGCTTTGAACTCACAGCGGAGCTGGAGGCAGTATCTGGCGAAGTCAGAAGAAGGCTCTTCGGCGAAGCTACCGCATACCCTTCTGCGCAGTTGCGTATAGCTTCAGGCGGAGCTAACTCTCTCTGCGGAGTTGTGCTTCAGCAATTTAGGCGAAGCTATAAGTTTAGCTTCCTGGCGGAGCTTTGAATGGCTTCAAGGTAAAGTTGGATGATCTTAGCCTCTCAGGCGAGGCTATCCCTTTGGGCTCATGTGATGCTAAGTGGTAGCATCTTAGACCTGCTGAGGTCTGTTCAGAGACAATCCGGGCTCACTGTCTGCTTGACTGGATCAGTGGAGTCCAAGTTGCTTCCTTGTCCCTCGGAGATGGGTGAAAACTGGTCGTCAGCTTGTCTGTCACTTGTCTTTTATAAATGTCAACAAGTTTAGACATTATTCGGGCCAGTAAGAATCTTGTCTTTTTTAAGTGTCAACAAGACCCCCTTCAAAGTTTTCGAAAGTCTGCAATGGCTCAGACTTCGAAATACTTTGAACTGCTTTGATCGGTGGTATGTGAAGTACGAACGTCGCCATGGTGGTTGAGTTCAGCTTTGCTTTCAATCCTGCTTTGGGATAAGTTTGCCGAAGAATCATGTAGATTCGCGTCTGGGATTCCCGGAATAAGTTCACTCTGGACCATCTTCCCTTTCCTGAGGCCAACTACTGTGGTCAATCACGAGAAGGATTACTCCTTTTTCGAGGTCAGAATGACTTCTCTCGCATTAATCGAGGGAGATATTCATCCCTTGCGCGTTTCCGAGGGAGGATATTCCCTCTCTTCAAGGCGTCTTTAAGGCATAATAAACGCCTTTATGAGAGAGAGCGTTTCTTCCTTTGCACGGTTCCAAGGGAAACCGTCCCTTTTCTCAAGGCGCAATAAATGCCTTAAATGCGCTCGTGCTTCCACGCTTGAGGTGGCAGTGCTCAGGCCATGAGGCCTATAAATGGACACCTGAGGTCATCTGAAGGGAAGTGATCTGCTCTTCTTCTCTTCTCTTAGTTGAGAGAGATACTCAGATCTCTAAACTAGTGGGGATGCCCACTCTGGTTGTTGCCCGGCCAAGGACCGGTAAGTCTCGATCATTCAGAGACTTACCAATGAACTTTTAGGGAGTTCATCTCCCTAGTTTAGCTTTAACTTTAATCAGCTGCTTCAGGGATTAATTTCCCTTGTTCTCCATTTAACTGACCTGCAGAGAAGGGTTTCAGCATAGCTTCCCAGCGAAGCTATCATTTTGACTTGATCAAAGAAAGATCACTGCATGCATGTTAAGTCCGCTACACAGGCAAAACTCGGGACTTAGTCTCTACAAAGTTAAGCCAGTCTTGCCATATAGGTGGGGTCAAAACTGCGTCCCTCTGGATCAGTCTGGCTTAGCCATATAGGTGAGGCTAGGACTTGGCATTCGCTGAGCTAGCCCATCATCTCTGTGCAAGCGAGGCTATCCTCTGCTTTAACTAAAATCAATGCTTGACTGAATCAGATTGCTTCGCCTCAAAGAATTTGACTTAGTGCTTTTGCAGCTTCTCCTGTGTTTAACTGCTAATTTGTTTCAGTTTGCATTGCAGTGACCTATGTTCGCCAATTTTGTGACTTGATGAAAGAAAGTAGGAAATTTCCTCTTACTTTTCCAGTTAAAACTTTACTCTTAAGCAGGAGAAACAAACTGGGGCAGCCGCTGTGCGTTCCAGAAGAGGTTGGCAGTCGCTTATCCGAGATGATCCACTTCGAGGCGAGGCTGGTAGCCGCTTATCCGAGATGATCTACTTCGGGAAAGCGGACGTCACCTGTAAGGTCGCGGATCTTCCCATTGCCAATTTTCATCAAGAAGATCCAACCTGCTGGTGGCGATCAGTCCTTTACCAATTTTGATTACGGAAGGTTCAACTTCCTGGTGGCACAATCTGTCCTGGTTGCACCATCTGTTCTTGTGCGAAGGCTTACGGCCTTGTCCTGATGGCACCATCTGTCCTGGTGGCACCATCTGCCATTATGTGAAGGATTACGGCCTTGTGCAGGAGGAAGGCCTTTCGTGTCCAGTTGGTTTCGCTTGAAAGTAGATAAGACCACTTGTATGCCTCTTGAGCAAATGATTCTGTTGTATGAAACACAACCTTGATGTAGTATCAATGTACCTTTCCTTTTAAATCAATGAAAGTTCATTTTCTGCTCATTTGATTTTTGCTTTGGCTTCATCTTGAACTTGAATCAGTCAGGCGGAGCTAAACTTCATGCGAGGTTAAAGATAGGATTCCATCTGAAATAGGAACGAGCTTCCAGCGAAGCTAGCATATCTGCGAAGTTCGGCCTATGCCTTCAGCGAAGCTAAGGCAATCCTGTTGGCGAAGTCATTGATGTATTGTGTGAAGTCCGCATTTGACTCGTGGCGAAGTTAGCCCTTAGCGGGGCTGAATCAGCGCTTCTCGAGAAGGCGCTTTAGGTGCCGTTTCAAATTAATTCGAAACGGCGGCCTGTGCTTTTTACGAGGCGTCGTTTCAGGCACTCATTGGCCTATAAAAGTCCGATTGGGCTGAGAGAGAACGGATCACTTCTCTTTAAAAAATTTCAGAGAATTTTGACTCTTTTTCTTCTTCTTCTTTCCTCTTCATTCAAGAGTTTAAGAACTTTCACAGTTCTTCAATGGCGCCCATGAGACGAGCGGGAAAAGAAGTGGCAACTTCTGCAGCGGAGGGTCCTTCTCCTCCTCCGGTCATCGAACGACCAATCGCCGGTAGGAAACTTTCCCTTTCGATTAGAGACCGCCGTCTCTCTTTGAAGCCGATGTCTGGCTGTCTTGGGATGAACCCAAAAATGATCAATTATGATCTGTTAATCTTAGGGAATTCAGTTCCCTGAATTTCCTTACTTTCTTGAACGGGAACCCAAGAACCGAAGAGTTCTTTTTTAAGCTTCCAGGCGAAGCTATCTCTTAGGCTGTTTTCATCCTGTTGAATAACAGGATGCGAAGCTGTCCTCTCAAACGTGACTGAAAAGGACCTTAATGCCTTTAACATGATTTTTGACCATAATATCTTTCTGACGAAGTTAGTCCTCAGGGCTGTATCGCATTCTGTTTAAGCTTCTAAAGCGAAGCTAACCCTTGGATATTTCCTTGTATCCGGCTTTTGTTGCGAAGTGCGGAATTAACTGCAACTGCGAGGCTAAGCTTCGGGGCGAAGCTATCGTTATGCTAGCTTCGCTCGGAGAGCGAGGCTATGCCTTAAACGAAAATTGTATTTTGTTTAGGCCTTTGCTTGGCTGATGAACTAATCATAGTTCTCTTGTTCCTGCAGTGCACTACACTCCTGGTCCTTTGAACAATCTATTTGGGATGGCCAGGGGATTGGACGACAATGTCAGCCTGCAATTCCAAGGGCAGGCTTCTCTGTTTAGTGAGCGGAGCTCTCTCATTCGAGACACGCTTATTTGTGGTGGGGATCAACGCACCACGAGGAGCATTCTGACTACGGCTCCCCTTGAAGTTTTAACCGTCGAACCTATAGGAAGCCTGACTTCATATTCGGGGACGCCGCGCCAGACCCTGATCGCCAGCTGCTGGCCGGGGAGGGGCAATGGATTTTCCAGTTGGATGGCGAGAAATTCTATCTTCCGTCTAACAAGCGGCATTTTTCTTTGTCTTCCTTCCAATGCGTGACGCAGGCTCGGAAGATATCGTTGGAAGTGAGCCGGAGTACCGACTCCGTCCATGTAGGGAAATTGTGCTTCAGTCTCCTGGTTACGCAAGAGCGGGCCTCCTCGTTGCATAATGGGTCTACATCCTGGGAATGTATCGCGAGAGATCCCAGTGGGAGAAAATCCTGCGGTGGCGCTGACCTTTGGCAACCAATTCTGCAAAGTTAATGGGAACTACCCAGCCACTGACTTCAGGACTCCAGGCTGGATTCACCCTCCGAAAGCATGGTGGAGGGATTTAACTGTATACATCCTCGCTCATTTCGAGGAGGATCTGGAGAGGCTGAACCTTCATGAGGCCGTCAGGGCGACCTGCTACGGCATTCAGATGAGCGTAGCGTGCTTCTACGCATTCTTCGAATTGTACTGCCCGGCTACAGGGACTTTCTTCACCCCTGTTGGCGAACTGGGTATGGCTCTGCATGAGATGTGGGAAGTCTCTGCTCTGCCTTTGGGATCTCTCCCATATGAGGAATACTTCCCATGCGAGGCGAAATTGGCACTTCTGGAGAAGCAGGAGCCCGCCTTATTCGAGACCTACCGGGAGTTAATGTGCCATTTGTACATTTGCTTTAGCATGCACGGAGGCAGTAAGGGAACTTCCTACAGCTTGAAGAGCTGGGGAGATTATTTGTTCCAAATATGGAGAAAGACTCCTGAAGCGGCTCACTGTGGAGTTGCTGACGAAGACATCTTTAGCCGGATGCAAAAACATTCTCAAGGGGATCTAATTGTGAAGAAGACTACGATCCCTATGAAAAAGGCGATGTTCTTCGGAGTTTCCATCATCAGGCTCGTCGGCCGATGTCCCGGAAGGCACTGCTGGCGGCTCTTGCTTGACAGTCTGGCTGAAGAGATGCGTTGGTGGTGCGTCTTCTTCAGGCGACGTCATTCATCCGAATGTCCTGCTGCCTACTGTTCGTCTAGTCTATGGTCGTTCTCTGGGACTTCTTCCGGTCATGGTGTGCTGTATCCAGAGAGGCCTTCGTGCCTTAACGGAGGCTTTTTTGTAGGCCGCCAACGACGAAGCGTGGAAAGGGAACCATTTCGCCCCGCGACGGACCCAATCCCAGGATAGGTCTGCCGTACACTTATTTAATGGCGTGGTTCGCCTTGCACTGTCCCTCTTTGATTGAAGCTGGAGAGGACCCCCCTGAAGGTGTTCGAATGGCGCTTCTCTGCTGATTCGAAGGATGTTCCTGGCAAAAGACTTACGTGACTGAGGCCCGTAAATTAGTGCGTTGCTATGACGTCTATAGTTCTTTTCCGCTGCTTCCCCCCATATTCGGAATGCAGGCTATGATGAGGAGTTCAAAGATGCGGGGAAGGGCAGTCATCGCTAAGCGGGGAATTTTTTGAGTGGCTGGTCAGCATTCGGCCCTCACATTTATTATACCGAAGCGGGGATACCTGCTACTTGGAGCTTATGTTCCAAGTCGGTTTGCTCGACAGTTTGGATATGACCAACTGTACGTGGGCAACCCAAATCTCAATCTGGCTTTCATGGGGAGCCTAATTGATGGAGCCCGTTGCCTGGCGATTCTTCATTACAGGCTGTACCGAGGCGCGGCTGCGTATGCCGTGAGGACTCCTAACCTTCTAACGACCCTGAGCTTCTGCCAGTGGTATGCGACTTCCAACTCCACACCCCTCGGGTTCACTGTTAACAATTCTGGTGTGAAGTTAATTTCTCAGCGGCTGAAGCGGCTGAGAAAAGGGAAGGTAGGAGGGTTCGCGTCCCGGACATAGAAGAAATTCGTTGCTGTCGATGACAGCGAAACCTCGGATGCGGAAAGTCCTCGCTTCGAAGCGGAGTCAGGTGTCGAGACTCTTGTAGCCGATTCTGGCGTGATGGGGACAGCTCCCCCAAGACATGTAGAAGAAGCAGAGGAGGAGGATCCCGATGTTCCTCTTAAGCGCAAACGGACAGGTGGGTCTCGTAGGAAGCAGTTGGTGAAGAAGCCCTGTCGCCAAGCTCCTACGGTTGTTGTAGAGGGCGAACCATCTGTGGCGGTTCCTCCTCTTGCCCCATTAATAGTTGAACCGTTAGTTGCTGAACCGGCGACTGGCGAAGTTGCTCCGGACCTGGGTAAAATCAGCTTCGTCCCTGTAATACACCTTTTATGTATTCTAGACAGCTCATTATTTGTTTTGCGATGCAGGAACTGGGGCGGTGACAAGCCCGAGAGCTGGGGCCGGTCGAAGAACAAGGGAAACATTTTGATCCCCTGTTCACTTATAAAGAGGGCGATGAGGCTGGCTATTTTGCCGTCTCAGAAGAATCCGGAGGCAATGCAGCTGACGTTGGTCCTTCGGGGCCGGACTTCGAAGGGAAGTTCCGAAACTTCTAGCTCCCTTGGGTGGACATGGAGGGTTCGGCGAGCGAAGGTGAGCCGGATGTCCGTGTTGACTCTGCCAAAAATTTTCCGATGGAGCCCGTAGAGACTGATGTGGCCGCCAAGACGATTGAGGCGACATCATCTTTTGGTATTGGTTTAGCTTTTTGACTTTTTACTATTTGTTTGTGTCCTGCCTAAACACAATCTTGTTGCAGGTGTTCCGCCTCTGGGTGCGTCAACTTCAAGGGAGCCAACCGATCTTCCCGAGGGGTCCAGGGGTGACATGAGCACTTCGACCGCGGTTGGATGCTGCTGTGGTTGGATGCTTTGTATGGTGACCTGCCCCCTATCGGCCTGAGCCAGCCAGAGGAACAGAGGTTGAAAGGGCGGTAGTCATGGAGGCAACTTCACTCCCAACTATATCAACGAGTGAGGTGCCATCAGTTTTGCCAGGTGCGGAGCTGAGGGTGATTACAAGTCCTACTTTCCCAACGCTGGTGGTTGAGCCTGCTGTCCAGGGAAATGGTCACTAGTCCTACCTCGATTATGGCTAGTGTACTGGTTTCAATGAGGACTC
>JAVJIF010015550.1:0-113724 GCA_038442645.1 Agave tequilana
ATCAGACATATAATCTACATCAGGATAACCCACAAGGCAAGCATCATTCCGAGGCTTATGGAGGTTTTAAACTATTCTGAGATGCATACGGATAGAATAAGTCAATATCCGAAGTACCTTTAAGGTAACGGAATATGTCTCGATGCGTTTCCAGTGGCAACGTGTTGGCACAGGGCTATATCTAGCTAACAGGTTCACAACAAATGAGATGTCTGGTCTAGTACATCGAGACAAGTGCAATAAAGTGCCAATGCACTTATACATGAAACTTCGGGCTCCAATATATTTTCTTCATCCTCCTTCGAATAAAATGTGTCTCGCGCAGCATCTAGAGTACCGACGACCATGGGTATGCTCGAAGGTTTCGCTTTATCCTCATTAAAATGTCACAACACAATTTGGGTATAATTAAATTGGTGGACCAAGATCTAAAACTCTTATTGTTTTTTCAAATATCAATTAATTGAATAAAAAAATTTATCCATCTGAACCGATTATATCTTAAGATTATAACTTATAAATTTATGATATTTGGTAATTCCAAAATTTTAAGTACTTATCAATAAAAATAAAAAATTGTTAGAAACAATTTGAATAAGCATTAACTCAAAAGAGAGGGAAAGATAAGACTTAAAGGAAAATACGTAGAATAATCAAACATTCAGTTAGACAATAGATTACATAAGAAATCATGCTACAGAAAAAATTAGAGGGAAAATAGGTGATCAATGTCAGGAGGCTTTTGCTTGTGTTGTTAAGAAGAGCCACATTTTCTAGCTCCTCCAAAAAATAGGTTTCCGTTTTTGCTATTTCAAAAAGTCCTTTTTTAAACAAATATCTATTTTTTCAGACACACTTACTTGCTATAAAGGCCGTGAAAATTCTTTTAGAAAGCAATACCAAACACACCCTTGGGTTCAAGTCCCGACACTACAAGCAACTATAGGGATGTTTGGTTTCAAGGAAGTGGGCGGAAGTAAGAAACTGGGGAAGTATCATTTCTCACTTCCCTATCTGTCCAAACACCAGAAAAGAAAAAAAATGAGAAAACCTCTTTTCCTTTTCTCTTTTCCCTTTTACACAACTATTTTCTCAATTTCAGGGTGCTACAGTTAATTTTTTGGTCATGTAAATCTCATTTTAATAAGTTGTAACTCAAAATAGTTAATTTTGTGAACATGTAAATCTCACTTGCATTCTAATTACAGTTCATTTTTATTTTTCTTAATTAAGTTTTATTTTAATGTTATTTTGCGGTCAACTTTTCTACTTTTACTTTCACATTACCATCCAAACACCGGAAAAGACATAACATTTTTCAAACCACACTTCCCAACAACATTCAAACATTAGAAAACTTACTAACAACTTCTCAAGTTCCAAAGGGAACTATTACTACTTTCTCACTTTCTCACTTTCACCCTAACCAAACAGTCCCCAAAATGCAACAAACACTCCACAACTGGGGTTCAGGTTAGCTCCTTTGTGCGAAAGACCATCCTGGTCCTTCGCACGATGTGGACTGTTCGATCATGGAGCATCAAGATCCTCGCGTAGTTGAAGAGACACTCTAGTGACTTCGTATCTTCCTCAGTTAGCTTCACATGGGACTGTTTGGTTTCAAGGAAGTGGACAAAAGTAAGAAAATGAAAAAGTGTCATTTCTCACTTTCCTATATATTCAAACACCGGAAAAGAAAAATGAGAAAACTCCTTTTCCTTTCTCTTTTCCTTTTTACACGATCATTTCCTCACTTCCAGGGCGCTACAGTTAATTTTGTGGTCATGTAAATCTCATTTGTATTAAGTTGTAACTCAAAACAGTTAATTTTGTGATCATATAAATCTCACTTGCATTCTAATTACAGTCTAATTTTTATTTTCTTAATTAATTTTTATTTTAATATTATTTTACGGTCAATTTTGTGGTGAACCTTTCACTTCCACTTCCACTTTCACTCACTTCCACTTCCACTTTCACATTACCATTCAAACACCGAAAAAGAACATTTTCCAACCCACACTTTTCAACGACATTCAAACACCAAAAAATTTACTAACCAATTCTCAAGTTTCAAAGGGAACTATTACTACTTCCTCACTTCCACCCCTAACCAAACATCCCCTAGGGGTTGTTTGGATTCAAGAAAGTGGGCGAAAGTGAGAAAGTGGGAAGTGTTGGCCCATAGGCCTTCCACTCTACTCATGTAGTTATAGTTTACTAATAATCTTGTAATATTTAGTTTCAGATATTTAACCAAGATATTAGTAGGTGATTAGCTTCAACAAAGGTGTTTTTGAGCTTTCACATGGTGGTTCAAGAGCTTGAGCGTCAAAGTTCATATCTAACACTCGTTGGAGTCAAGCTCGGGGAATCTCGTTTGGATCGAGTCGGCTTGGAGACAAGAAGATCTCGGTTTGTTTTAGAATAGTTAGTTTAGATCCATTGTTAAAAATTAGATAGTGTCGTATGCTCAAGTTCACAACACACACACGTTTCATGTTTTGGTTTTGGTTTTTGGTTTAATCGATCTTGGTTTTCATGAAAGGTATTATATCAAAATAAGTTTACATGGTTTAATGTATATTAGATTTGATCTATATACATGTATGCTTCATATTCTTAGAAAAGCTTATTTTGATAACCTATTCATGTATTTGGGTTTTGTATTTAAACAAAACTTATTTTCGGATTTAATGTCAAAAACGTTGATATATATCTCTTTCATGTATATTGGATTCTATCCATATACTATATGCTTCAAAGTTGTTTAAATATCATGTTTTTGTATTCATATGTGTTTTGGAAAAATCGGATTTCCATTTCAAAAATCTAAGTTTTAGAAAATACAGATTTGGTTTTCGGCAAAATTTGTAAGTCACAAAAATGGTTCAAAATGTTTGTAAGGTTTGATTTTTACTCAAACATGTTTGTATATCAAAGTATTATACTGAAACTATTTTTGTAGATTTTTAGAGATTTTATAGGATTTAATTAGATAATAAAAACTCAAGTTTTAAATCCTGAAAAATTGCCTGCCAGGCTCTGGCGGTCGACCGACCGGTCGACCGGACCAAGAACCGGTCGACCGGAACGGTCGACCGATGTGCACAAGACGTGCACATAGGCCAAGTGTTTTGGCCGGTCGACCGACTGAAGTCAGCCCACTCTTAGGTTGGCCCGGTCGACCGGCCAGAGAGCCGTTGCTCTCTGATTCTGGGCACGGTCGACCAAGCGGTCGACCGGAGGGCTCAACGGTCGATTTTTTTGACCGTTGGCCGGTCGACCGACCGGAAGGCCAATCTGGGCCTTTTCTGCTGCCAACGGGCAGATTCAAAATGGGGTATAAATATCTCCCCATTTGAGTTGTTTCTTAACAAGTTTTCAAGAGCAAAATTTTAGATCTTTTCAAGTGTTTTAAGAGCAAGTTTTTCAAAAGAGTTTTTGGGTTCAAAAGATCAATCTTCATTTGTTTTTAAAGTGTTTGATAATTCAAAGAAAATAGTCTTTTGGGAATTGGTTTTTGGTCTAAAAATTCTATATCTATTTAGAGATTTTCCCAAGTGATTTTCTTTATTCAAAACACTTTGTTTTCTCACACTTGAGCTTATCTACTATCCTAGCTATTAGGATCTTTGTTTTGTGGGAAAAGAATTGGTTTGTGGTTGAGATAGACCACCAAGTTGTAAACCTACCATCTTTGTGATATCCCTCCAGTGAGAGGTGATTGAGTTGGTATCCCTCAAGTGTGAGGTAATTGTGGAAGTGTTGTTTGGCTCCCTCTAGTGAGAAGTGGAGATTGTATTGGAATCCCTCAAGTGTGAGGTGATTGTGTTTGAGTGGCTTTGAGCCCTATCCCTCATTTGTGAGGTTGATCATTGTTTGGCTAAGTGCCTAACCCTCTAAGTGTAGAGGTGTTGAGAGTTGTGCATTGCCTCTGTGAGAGGTTGTATTTCTTGGAGAGAGGAGTTGTGTACTCCCAAATTGTATTTGCCCAAATCCTCAGTGGAGGTTCCATGTGTAGGAAGCCCTGTGTGGACGAGTTAGTGGAAATTCTTCTGTGTGCAGGCGGGGACGTAGAGCTGTATGCTCGAATCTCGAAACATATCTCGGTGTTTGCGATTGATCCACTTTCTCTAACTCTCTCTTATTTTGTGCCTTGCATTGATTCATATTGTCATATCATACTTATATGCTTGGTTGTGTTTGTTTGTGTGCCTCACTTGTGTTTAACCACGAGAGCTTCATATAGCACCTCAACTCTTATTCAGAGGATTCAAGATGAGTTAGTCCAGAGCCCTTCACCGGGAATTCGGCTACACTCGTTGGTTACACTAAGTGTGTTGCAATTAAGTTTTAATTTCCGCATTATTGAACATAGATTAGCCGTACACCTATTCACCCCCCTCTAGGTGTACTTTCAATTGGCTCAGAGCCTACGCTCATGATATTAGGTTTAATCACCTAGGAGTGTGATCTTGGTTTTGCTAATCTATCATTTGCATTTGCACACGTATATTGTTTTCACACACTCATGGATTGCTTAACACCTCCCATGTTTGATGTTTCCAACATTGACATGTGAAAATTTAGGATGAGTATGTACCAAAAAACCCTAGGCTTGCATATTTTTCTTACCGCTACCAAGAAATCCTATCTTGGTAATAGCAAGCATATAGAGGCCAATGCACAAGCCCTTGAGGTACTTAGAAGCACGCTTAACAAAGAATATCTTTCTATGGTTTCTAACTGTGATTCCGCCTTTGTTGTGTGGAACACGTTGACCTCCTCCGAGCTTCAATTGTCAATCCAAATGGAGAAGGAATCTAGTGAGGATGAATCCGAACAACGATGCTACATGATCTAAAGGAATGACTCCCTTGAGGTACATTCGGACAATCAACTAGATAGTGCTAGCTCTTCATTTGATGATCTTGATAGTATAGATGCCGATGCATTAAATGAAGAGTTATCTATTATTTGTGAGAACCTCTTAGAAAAATATAAAGTTTTGAAAAAGAAAACTTGTAAATTAAATAAAGAAAATGAGGATTTGTTTTCAAAACTTGAGTTGGCTTTGCAATAGAAGGTTGAGATTTCTAATGAAAGGGATTCATTGAAATCTAAGCTTAATCTTGTCCTAAATGAAAACAAGATTTTGAAAAATAAAAATGATTGCAATGAGGTTTTGAAGAAAAATGAGATATTGTCTTCAAAACTTGATTTTATTGTAAAAGAGAATGATTCCTTGAAAATAAAATTTGCTTCTATTTCAAAGGAATTGGAAATTGTTTCAAATAAAAATGTTTCTTTGAAAAATGATTTAGATTCTCATATTTGCCATGCTAGTGTAGCTTCACATTCTAGCTCACCTATTGCATGCTCCACTTTGTCTTCTAGTATTAAAAATGATATAAATATTTTGAAGAAAAGTGTTGATTGTTTGGGCTCCACTTTGAGCCATTGTGCCATGAACCATACACGGTTGGAATTCATGTTTTGCAAGAAACAAGTTTCATCTATGCATGCACACAAATCACGGCATACACATGCTTCCCACGTTCACACCCATCACACAATGTATGCTCATGTATACACATGTACACATTGTGGATGTAAGGGCCACCTTGCTAAGTTTTGTTATGATCGTATATATGATTCAAATTTAGCAACTAAATTTGTTTGGGTTAGGAAAGGAGCTAACCCCCATGGACCCAAAAGAGTGTGGGTACCAAAGACCACTCCTATTTTATTTGATGTAGGTGTGGGCTCTCACATGACGTGAGAGTGATGGTGCCTTGAGGTGGATGCATTCTGAGCTTAAAGAGGACAATTTGGATGCATCACTTTCAAGGAGAGTTTGGTGGGAGGACCACCATGGTTTGGAGACATAGAGATGTACCCGCATCAATTTTGGTAACGATCTCTTACTCCTCATTTATATTTACATGCTTTTCATGTCATTGATTTTTAGCATGATTTGATGTTTCTTGATTATTATGTTAAATGTCATGATTATTAGACTTGTGATATGCATGATTAGTATTTGAGATCACCCATGTTTAATATGGATTTATACTTTTGTGAGTCTCACATTTATTTTAACTATTGTGTATATCATAGATCTAATGCATGTTCATTTACCATAATGATTATATATATGTTTATAAGTTTTGTTTTGATTTCTATGCTTCATGTTTTGATTACATGTCTAGATGTTAGTTTTCATTAAAACTTGGATATATACTTGTACAACTAGTGAGCCACAAATAGATTATTATATATTTGTGCTTGATTGCTCATTTGTACTTATTAGATGTATTAGTATAGTCTAGTTTTGATGATTCATACATTTTGACTTGTATTCCATATTTTTGACATATTTTCATATTTATGTTAAATTTCATGTATATGTCTATTTTGTCTAAACTAATATAGTTATACATATACATCCATGAGCCACTTGCCTCCATTCATATACTTTTGTGGACTCGTTCATGTTTGGATATGTATGTATATTTTAGTTTGTACAAACATACATATACCTTGAAGGATTCTAGCTTTGATGATTTTCATATTTTTAAGGAATTTCATATTAAGCTTGATTGCCTATTTTCACGATGATGTGTTTCACATAACTCTTATACGCTCACTTTACTTAAAGTTTTCTCATGATTTTATTTTCGTGAGTTTGATATGTGCCTTATAGATTTTGAGTATTGATGATCGTGTAACTTACATGTTTTTCATGAAATATATTTTTGTTTTATTCCTTACTTGAAGGATTTCGTACTAGTTTATAATTTTATCATATAACTAGTTGCGGTATTCTTCATATGGTAGAGTTTTCAAATGTGTTACAATATTTTCAAACTTATTTCTGAAACCCCTATCCTTCCAAGGGCGGCTGGTTGGACGACCATGCTTTATATGCTCTTAATTGAAAATCTATTTAAATATGTGCATGAATGGGTGGTAGGGAATATGAGTTATACACTTGATTCTTATTATACTTTCAATTGGTATCATTGGATCTTTTCAATTGGTATCACTATTGACATTTTTTTATATACTCATATATGTTTTTATATATGTATGCTTACACTTCAAATAGTATCAATTTCGATTGGTATTCATTTTTTCATACATATGTATTTTATTTGTGCTTACTATATCTTTATATGTTTGAGCACAAATTTTGATTATGCTAAGCTTGATTTCTTAAATGACTATTATATTTCAATTGATTATTTTTCAATTGGTATCTTATACAAGCTTATGCATCATTTTATTTGGTATTTCATAAAGGAGGAGAAAATTCATATTTCACCTTTCAATTTGTGTTTTGTTTACCTTTGATATTTTACTCCCACACTTTATGTTGAAAAATGATTGAAAAATGAGATTGATTTTTTTGTATCATATGCTCCTAATGAAAAATTACTTTCAATTGGTACTAATTTTTTATAACTGGTATCAAGATTACCTATATGTTAACATCTTTCTATTGATATCAAAAAATTTTTTGGTTGATTTCTTCAAAATATTTTATTTACTTTCAATTGGTATAATATAGACATGTTTATTTAAATTTATATTAAAAACATTTGTGTTATGAACTTTCAATAGAGACATGTTTATTTAAATTCATATTAAAAACAATTATTTTATGTACTTTCAGTTGGTATGTTTTATTTATTTTCAATTGATATCATGATGCACTAAATTGATATATATTTTTTCAATTGGTATCATAATGTTTTGATTTGATTTCACCCCTTGTTGATTTTTTTTTGTTTCAGACAAAAAGGGGGAGAACATTGTTTTATTGTTTACTTTAACCCCTTTGTTGATGATTGACAAAAAGGGGGAGAAGTATTTGAGTTTATATGCATGTTTATTGTTTATTTGTAAGTTTATATCAAATTTTGTTTCATATTGGTATCAAGAGAGTTTATTTTGTTGTTTTGGTTTATTGGTATCAAGAACTTTTGTTAAAATTTTTATTGTTGGTATCAAAAGCTTTTATTGATTATCTTTCAATTGGTATCAAGAGTTTTTATTGATTGGTATCAAGAGCTTTTATTGCTTTTATTGATAAAGCTTTCAATTGAAATTTTTATTGGTATCAAGAGAAATTATTTAAAGAACATGTTTATTTTAAGCTTATATTTTCAATTGGTATTTAAGAACATTTTAAAAAGAGGAAGAAGTAATTTATTTTAAAAATTTGGTATCAAGAGCATGTTTCTTTCATTGTTTTATGCATGTTTATGCATATTCATTCATTGCATATCTTATTGTTTATTGCTATGCATGAGTTAAGGGGGAGCTTCTTTGAAGCTTAACTTTCTATGTATAACTCCATGAGTTTTGTCATCATCAAAAAGGGGGAGATTGTTGGCCCAGAGGCCTTCCACTCTAGTTTTGATGATGATTAACTCATGTAGTTATAGTTCACTAATAATCTTGTGATATTTAGTTTCAGATATTTAACCAAGATATTAGTAGGTGTTAGCTTCAACAAAGGTGTTTTGGAGCTTTCACATGGTGATTCAAGAGCTCGAGCGTCAAAGTTTATATCTAGCACTCGTTGGAGTCAAGCTCAGGGAATCGTGTTTGGATCGAGTCGGCTTGGAGACAAGAAGACCTCGGTTTGTTTTAGAATAGTTAGTTTAGATCCATTGTTAAGATTAGATAGTGTGGTATGCTCAAGTTCACAACACATACACGTTTCATGTTTTGGTTTTGGTTTTTGTTTAACCGATCTTGGTTTTCATGAAAGGTATTATATCAAAACAAGTTTACATGGTTTAATGTATATTAGATTTGATCTATATACATATATGCTTCATATTCTTAGAAAAGCTTATTTTGATAACCTATACATGTATTTGGGTTTTGTATTTAAACAAAACTTATTTTCGGATTTAATGTCAAAAACGTTGATATATATCTCTTTCATGTATATTGGATTCTATCCATATACTATATGCTTCAAAGCTGTTTAAATATCATGTTTTTGTATTTATATGTGTTTTGAAAAAATCGGATTTCCATTTCAAAAATCTAAGTTTTGGAAAATACAGATTTTGGTTTTCGGCAAAATTTGTAAGTCACAAAAATGGTTCAAAATGTTTGTAACATGGCTTGATTTTTACTCAAACATGTTTGTATATCAAAGTATTATACTGAAACTATTTTTGTAGATTTTTAGAGATTTTATGGGATTTACTTAGATAATAAAAACCTAAGTTTTAACTCCTAAAAAATTGCCTGCCAGGCTCTGGCGGTCGACCGATCGGTCGACCGAACCAGGAGCCGGTCAACCGGAACGGTCGACCGATGTGCACAAGACGTGCACATAGGCCAAGTGTTTTGGCCGGTCGACCGAGCGGTCGACCGATGTGCACAAGACGTGAACATAGGCCAAGTGTTTTGGCCGGTCGACCGAGCGGTCGACCGACTGAAGTCAGCCCACTCTCGGGTTGGCCCGGTCGACTGGGCGGTCGACCGGCCAGAGAGCCGTTGCTCTCTGGTTCTGGCACGGTTGACCGGGCGGTCCACCAGAGGGCTCAACAGTCGATTTTTTGACCGTTGGCCGGTCGATCGGTAGGCCAATCTGGGCCTTTTTCTGCTGCCAACGGGCAGATTCCAAATGGGGTATAAATATGCCCCATTTGAGTTGTTTCTTAATAAGTTTTCAAGAGCAAAATTTTAGATCTTTTCAAGTGTTTTAAGAGCAAGTTTTTTAAAAGAGTTTTTGGGTTCAAAAGATCAATCTTTATTTGTTTTTAAAGTGTTTGATAATTCACAGAAAATAGTTTTTTGGGAATTGGTTTTTGGTCTAAAAATCTATATCTATTTGGAGATTTTCCCAAATCATTTTCTTTGTTCAAAACACTTTGTTTTCTCACACTTGAACTTATCTACTATCCTATCTATTAGGATCTTTGTTTTGTGGGAAAAGAATTGGTTTGTGGTTGAGATAGACCACCAAGTTGTAAACCTTCCATCTTTGTGATATTCCTCTAGTGATAGATGATTGAGTTGGTATCTCTCAAATGTGAGGTGATTGTGTTTGAGTGGCTTTGAGCCCTATCCCTCATTTGTGAGGTTGATCATTATTTGGCTAAGTGCCTAACCCTCTAAGTGTAGAGGTGTTGAGAGTTGTGCATTGCCTCTGTGAGAGGTTGTATTTGTTGAAGAGAGGAGTTGTGTACTCCCAAATTGTATTTGCCCAAATCCTCAGTGGAGGTTCCCTGTGTAGGAAGTCCTGTGTGGACGAGTTAGTGGAAATCCTTCTGTGTGAAGGCGGGGACGTAGAGCTGTGTGCTCGAATCTGGAAACATATCTCGGTGCTTGCGATTGATCCACTTTCTCTAACTCTCTCTCTCTCTCTCTTATTTTGTGCCTTACATTGATTCATATTGTCATATCACACTTATATGCTTGGTTGTGTTTATTTGTGTTCTCACTTGTGTTTAACCACGAGAGCTTCATATAGCACCTCAACTCTTATTCAGAGGAATCAAGAGGAGTTAGTCCAGAGCCCTTCACCGGGAATTCAGCTACACTCGTTGGTTACACTAAGTGTGTTGCAATTAAGTTTTAATTTTCGCATTATTGAACATAGATTAGCCATACACCTATTCACCCCCCCTCTAGGTGTACTTTCAGGAAGTAGGAAAATGAGAATTTGTGTGTATCTTTTTCGGTGTTTGGTTGGTAGTTGGGAAGTGAAAGTGAAAAAATATATTGTGTTTTTCAGTGTTTGGTTAGTAATGTGCAAAATGGAAGTAAAAATATTGACCACAAAGTTGACCGTAAAATAATATAAAAATAAAAATTAACTATAAAAAAATTAGATTGTAATTATAATGCAATTAAGATTTACATGACCACAAATTTACTGTTTTGAGCTACAACATATTATAAATGAGATTTACATGTTTACAAAATTAACTGTAGCACTCTATAAGTGAGGAAATGATTGTGTAAAAGGGAAAGAGGAAAAAAAGGATTTCAAGTCCTGTTTGGGCATATAGTAAGTCCCAGTGCCTAGCGGTACATTCCGACTCAATACAAGATACTCCTGAACCGTTGTCCCGAGATGCACAGGACCCATTCTAAACATGATTTATTGAACCCCATCAGTTTCCAACAACTTACTCTTTGGTCTGTATGCGGATGCATGTGGAATGGGACGCATACCGATGTATACAAATAAGACGAATCTTAATAACATAATAATAACATGTTACAACATCTGACCATCGATATACTTGACCTATACTTGTGAGACCTCTGACATAATACATTATTCTGCTCGCCACTTACATATGATTTATGTGCTACTGTGTTGAATCACTTGACTTGCTTACTTCCGGGTTTTCATACTGTTTCCTTATTCTGTTATTATGAAGGCAACTCGGATTATGTAAACTCAACCAATGGTGACTTGAGGTATATGGTATATATATGAGAGTTTTTTTTTTAGATTATTCTCTCGACGTATCAATCTCATGATCCATAGTCTAAACTTATATAACTGATTTTTTCCACACTTGTATTTAACGCATTACTTGATGTTTTATTTCATGCTTGTATATGCCTATGCTCACGATACAGTTTCTGATATATGTTTTCTCTACTCGAGATTGTCATTTTTCATGTGCTAACTTGATTCCTAGTTCTCTACTGATTTCACGGTTTCTCTTCATGTTTCTGGTCATTGCCTGTACCTGTATGTCTGAACCACATCACTTGATCATGTACACGTGTGACTGCCTGAGCACGCCAACTGGCTTTATCTTACGTACTCGTTGGGTTATTATTTGACAACCTTAGACCTTCATGTCCAAACCCAGGAGCCAGGACCGTGGTGACCTTGCTGTAACTGATCAGAGTGTGCAGTAGAAGCGTGGATTAGCGTCGTCTGTCCGGAGCCCCATTTCTTCCAGCTCCCTTGATCGGCTCGCGAGATTCTCATTTTGCTACTCATGAGTATTTTTCAGTCTTCTTATATTGCATACATGCTTTTGCGTTTCTTGGTGATCTAATATTCTTGAAATATTGTATCAGGCAATGTGATAACTGTGTACTTGTGCTATTATTGTTGAAATGTATATTACCACTGTGTTTCCATACTCTAATTCTTGCATGTACTGATGCTTAGCGTATATATATGAGTGTTTCCGCCCTGCGTATATGCATTGCAGTTGCGTCTCCGTACCCGCGGGATTGGGGCGTTACAATAAATGTATTTTCACTAAGTCACTGTTAGAAAATAAACAACAACTAATGAAGTGGAGTTTTTTTGTCCCAACTTAAAAGATTTAAGGTCTATATGTATATATGAAGATTTTGAGGGTATATATGAAATTAAAAAAAATTTCGGGTGTCCATATGAAAAAAACTCAAAAAAAATTAACAAAATTTCCAGGTGTCAATAGGAAAAGGGCACTTTTCTAGAAAACCTATTATTTAAAAATAATTTTAAAAATAGACCCTAATTTTTTTTAAAGAATAAACCTCTAACAGGCCACATTAGCGCAATTATATTGCCCAAATCTTACTTAGCCAGGGTTGCCAATCCCGACCAAGACCACAACTGAAAAATTCATTCGACCGGGGTTGACAACCCCGATCGACCAAGCACAGTGTAAAAAAATATTGAATCGCCAGGGGTTGTCAATCTCGGGCAAACCAATAATCATCCCCTGCCAGGGCCAGCGCTGACGTGGAGCCGACGTGGCGCTGATGTGACGTGTCAGAAGCCTATTCTTGAAAATATTTTATTAGATGTCTTTTTCTAGAATTAATTTTTAAAAAGGGGTTTTTTTTTTTTTGAAAACCCACAGGACAACGACTTTTTCTTTAAATCCAAAACCACTAGCGTCGTTGCACGTGCGTTGCACACGCTCAAAGAATCTGGTAACATATACCGACAAGCTATTTCAATTTCTTACCTGACACGTAACACCGCCCGCCGCCCAGTTTTTATTCCGTGAGATAATTTTGATTCCCAACGTCGTTGTGTGATGTTCCGCGTAGCATGCTCACTGGTCTCCCTTGTACCTTAACCTACTCCCTCCACTCGTTAGCCAGAGAAAAGATAACGTTCCACTTAATTCGTAGAACCTTCGTGGTAATTGTTTAGTCTAAATTGTTCCGAAAGAATCATTGATTTATGCTCGGTTTATTACTTGGATAGGAAAAAAAAAAATCCCTAAAATTCTTCTCCCTCTTCCTCGATCTGTGCTTCAATTTTTTTCAAAAATCTTTTCGCTCTCCTCTCTCTCTCGATCTCGATGGAGAACGCCAAAGAGAACGCCGCCGTCGAGAAAACCGCCGGCGAAAACCCTAACCCTGGCCCTAACGCTCCCTCTGAACCGGAATCTGTATCGGAGGCGGCGAACCCGAACCCCAACGCGAATACCCCATCGAGAACGCCGTTCACGAGCCTAGGCCAGGTCGACGCTGACCTCGCCCTCGCTCGCGCCCTCCAAGAGCAGGTACAATAGGGTTGGGGTTTTGGATCATTTGAGTTACAAATTTGGGGTATTTTGAGGTTCTTGATCTTGATTGATTCGGTTGCAGGAGAGGGCGTACATGATGTTGAGAATGGATGGTGATGTGGGCGAGTACGGTAGCTCCGAGTCTGGTAGCTATGTATATGAGGATGAATTGGAAGAAGAAGAAGAAGATGATGATGATCATCATCATCATCTTGATCATCCCGATGAGGATCATGGCAGCGTCGAAGGTAGTGATTACGGCGAGGACGCGTTCGATGCAAACGATGAGGAGCTTAATCCAGCGGATTTCGAGAGTGATGAGGCTTTTGCTAGGGCTCTGCAGGATGCCGAGGAGAGAGAAGTCGCTGTTAGATTGATGGCACTCGCTGGATTAAATGATTGTGAGAAAGATTTAATTTTGATGCTTTGAGTTGCAAGTGATGATTCTCTTTTCCCCTTAAAATTTTAATTTTGTTTTGCTTTATGTTGCTAGGGGGAGTGGTAGAGCACGGAGACCAAGTCAGGCATCCTCAGGTGACGGAAAATTAGATTGGCAATTGTTTTAATTGCATGCTTTAACATATTTCTCAGATCGAGTGATGAATTATTTTGATTCTAGAGGCAATCAGCCTATATGCATTAATTAACATTTGTTTTTGTAACGCCCCGATTCCACGGATACGGGGACGTCACTGCAACGTATATACGTAGGTCAGAATTGCCCCCACATATATACGCTAAGCACAAAAGTACAACAAGAAAACAGAGTACACACGAGGCGTGGTATACATACATATGCCAACATAACAGTACATATACAAAGCTATCACAGTGTGATAAACAACTACACATTACATGTGTCTTTTAGCATAAACAAGTCCAAAAGTAAAATATACAATATAGGGCCTGTTTGGTTCGTTGCAAAACGTCGCAAGTCGTAAGTTGTAAAATGAGAATGGAAAAAGTGAACTGTAGCAGTGAAAATATATGTGTTTTACGGTGTTTGGTTGATAAAGTGATGTGTAAATGGAAAAGTATATTGTGTTTTACGGTGTTTGGTTGGTAAAGTGAAAGTGTAAATGGTAAAGTATTTTGTGTTTACGGTGTTTGGTTGGTAATGTAAAAGTGAAAGTGGAAAAGTTGACCACAAAATTAACTGTAGCAGTGATTTAAATATTATAAATACTATTAAATTAAATCTAATATTGCAAATTAAATTGTATTAATAAATTTGAGATAAAAATTAATAATCTTAATATTTTATTTATAATAATAATATTAATAAAATATTAGTATAAATAGTAAAATATTACTAAAATATTAATTAAATAAATGATATAAAATTTTAAGAAAATCTAAAGAACATTAATAAAATTTTTAAGAATACTAATAAAATATAAATATTAAAAAATGTTAAAAGAAATAAAATATAGTAAAAATATAGTAATAATATTAAAAATACTTGAAATTATTATAGTAAAAATTTTATTATAATATTATTGTAATATTATAGAAATATAAAATTAACAAAGTAAAATATAATTATAATTTAATAATAAATTATCATTATAGTATTATTATACTGAATTATTATTACAATATTAACATAATAAAATATTAATATAATAATAAAAATATTATGATATTAATAAAGTATTTTTTATATTAAAAATTAAATAACTAAATATATAGTAATTTTATATTAAAGTATAATATTGTTATATAATAAAATATTTACTCTAAATAAAATAATAAAAAATGGAATAAGTATTAATAAAATAATAAATATTAAATAAAATATTAAATAAAAAGTAAATAAATTAAAATAGTAAAATTTAAATATTAAAAAATATTAAAAATAATAAAAAATTAAAGATTAAATATATAAAATAATTAAATACTTAAATAAGAAATTGAACACTATTTAAAATATTAAATTTAAAATATTAAATTATATATTGATTATCAAGTAACTGTTTTGAATTGGTGTACTACAAGTGAGAGTTACATGACCACAAAATTAACTGTAGCAACTGCAAGTGAGAAAATATGAGTGTAAAAGTGAGAATTAAATGACCACAAATTTAACTGTAACAACTGCAAGTGAGAAAATATGAGTGTAAAAGTGAGAATTAAATGACCACAAATTTAACTGTAGCAATTGTAAGTTGGAAAAGTTTTTGCATTTTGCAAATGGAAACAAACAAGTAAAAAGTGTAAAGTTGCAAAACTTTTTACATTTTGCAAAGTTTTGCAACCAACCAAACAGCCCCATAACACAAAATGCTCACGAGAAGGATGAAGATCTCGTGAGTCAAAAAGAGATGGCTGGCACGAAGGAACTGGAGCTAATCTGACTGCACTCTAAGGAAAGCTCAATCTACTGTGGATGGCTCCAATTCGATCCAGCTTCAAAACCTGAACATACAAATCCAAGGGAGTCAGGACCTCCCAATAATAACAGGCTACAGCCAAATGGCTAAGAAACATGAATAAGAGGGTTAGAATCAGTATAAGAAACATGAACCAGTAAGTAATGGAAGTATAACGAAATAAAGATGGAAAGACTGTGTGTAAGCTTGAGTTACGGCTTTGCAAGACTAGTAAGTCGAAGGAATAATAACAAAGCGGTTATTATAGAAACATGCAAGAGGTAAAGCAGGAATTAGAATCATCATGTATCAAGTATAACAAGAATACAGGAATCATAACAAGGATTATGACATAACAGGTATAATAGGAGTCATAACATAACAGGTATCTATAACAGAAATCATAACAAGTGTATTATTATTATTACTCGTCTAACCCATATATCTAGGTATGTGTCTCGGTATATACCCGGTATATATCCCAACTCACATACATCCATATATAAGAAAGTCGAGGTTGTTATTGGAAACAACGGTTGTATCAACGAACTATGTTTACAGTAGGTCCCGTACATACCCGGGACTACGGTCCAGGGTTGTTCCGTTGCATGGAAACGGAAACCAGCCGCAAGGCTTATCCAGGAGGAGGGACTTATGTATGCCCGTTAAAACTGGGGTGTAGGGAGCCAGCTCTCCCCTCGGTCCCCTGGAGTACCACAGGTCAGACCGGATATAGTGCACAATACCTAAAGCCACTGTAAACACGAACACATATCGATATCCGCATATTTCCCCCGACCCAATACAAGTTGGTCCTTTTTAGGATTTAATAGTTTCATTGTCACTTTACGGGAAAAATAGGAAATGGACATGATCAGGAATAAAGAGTACAGAAGCACTATATAGTCAGGTCACTGTATGTAAGCAGGAATACAATATACAGGTCACTGATCATGATACAGGATAACAAATCAGGATTCCCGTAAAGATGACAATCACAAGTCGAGTCATCGTGCTGAGTGTCAAGTGATAGCATGACAGAGTGGTGATATTTAGTAAGCAACCAAGCATATCAAGATGGATAGTAGTCAGGTAGTCATGACATAATAAAAGGGTCTTGCCAAATAGTGGCATGGCAGGTGGTTAGATGATAACACAGTTGCCAAGTGATATACATATGATAAATGGTAGCACATACTGACAGGTCTAAAATAATGCCAAGTGGTAATGTAAAAGCAATGGTCCCAGTCCAACAAGTCCAACGACCACGAAGGGTCGGCCACGCATAGCATAAGCAATAAAAGATATAAGGCATGAAATACAATACATGAAGACTAGAGCGAGGATACTATCATAATCAATGGAATGGTAAAGCAAGAGGGTAGCGAGTGAGAAGAGTGTATCATGCTGGGTATAGAGTGATAGCATGACAAGATGATGATATCCAACAAGTAACCAATCAAGTCAAGAGATTGATATTAATCAGGGTAAGTCATGTCATAACAAGTGGTTCTTACTAGGTAGTAACATGCCAGTGGTCAGGTGATAACATAGTGGGAGTTAGATGATATACATGTGTTAAAAGGAAACATGAAACTGACGGTCTGAAGCAACGATATAGCAATGATAATATATAGAAACCCAGAGTTCAATGACCTCGAAGGGTCAACCACGCATAGTGAACGATAAGAAAGTAGGCATAACCCAGATAGAGTACATGAACAAGAATGAAACAAGCAGTAGCATATCAATGGAAATATGAAGTGACTAGAGATGACATACATCAAGTAATAGGTCATAAAGTACAAGTTATGAAGTACAAGTAAGAACAATATATAGTATTGTATCAAGGATAAGATACAAAGTCAAGGAGGTAATTAACTATAACAGACAACCATAAGTTAGTCGACTAAGTTGAAATAGTAGTCGACTAGTAGAAGGGTTAGTCGACTAGGAAAATGAGGTAGTCGACTAATACTGTGTTCCAGAGAGTTGGGTTTCTGATTCAGGGAAACTTAGTCGACTAGGTTGAAATAGTAGTCGACTAACAGACATGTCAAGTCGACTAACAGTTATGTCAAGTCGACTAAAAACTGTGATACAGAGAGTTGAGCTTATTTCAGGAGTCGACTAGGGGAATTCTAGTAGTCGACTAGGATATTTAGTCGACTGGTAAAAGGGACTAGTCGACTAAAACTGTGAAATCCTGAAAGTCTAAGTTTAAAAACAGAAGGGTTAGTCGACTAATATCTAGGTCAAGTCGACTAATCGTGGGGAAAAACAGAATGCAGAGCAGAATCTGCTGGTTGTGTTGGATGGTCTAAAAATAGGATTTTTATGACATATGAACACAAGATATGGAGAGACAAGTATGCTTAGGAAAGAAACAAGTCTTGGTGAGTAGAAATACTCACAAGGATTGGTTAGGTGAAGCTTTGTAGTCTTGAAAAGATCCCAAGGTGGAGATGATGGCCTCAATCCAAGAGTAGTTGTTGAAGTTGAAGTTGCTTGATGTGGAGAAGATGATCTTGGTGTTGCTTTGGGAGTTGGTGGTTGAAGATGAAGACCTTGATGATGCCCTAGATGAAGCTCTTGAAGTTGGAGGTTGAGTTGAGATGGAGGAGGATTTTGGTGAAGGGATTTCTTTTGGTGAAGTGAAGAAAAAAAGGAAAAGGAAATGTAAAGGAATGTTTATATATGATTTGGAATTTGTGAAGGAAGTGAAATTAGGGTAGATGAGAGGGGTTAATTGCAAAGTGGAGGAAGGGGTGAGTGTCCTTCTCTTGGCCACTTGGCCGGCCAAGGAAGAGAGAGAGAAAGGGAGATATTTTTGTGGGAAGTGTGTGGAAAAGTGTGGAATTATTGGAATTTTGAAAAATGGAAATGCTTTAGCTTGTGGAGGAAAGAGGAAATAAAGGAAAAGGAAAAATGGAAAGGAAATTGAAATGAGGAGATATTTTCTTGGAATTAGGATTGGAAAATATTGAAAGGACAGATACCCGGGTTTAAATCGAGGATACGGAAAACATTTCGGAAATACCGGAATCGTCCGAAATTCAAGTATCTCGGAACGACCCGAAATAATTATCAAAAATCCATAATATTATATTAAGAATAATGGTGAAATCCGTTTTAAGAAATACTTTATAGTTTTAAAACTAAAAATCCCGGAACCAGTTATCTACCGACTCCGTTGGAATTTTCATAAAATTATAAAATCCTCAGAAAAAGAATGTAGGTAGAAAATATTATTCTAAGAAATAAAGTCTAAAGAATCATTTAGAAATTCCAAACCGTTTGTGAAATAAAAATCCAGGAATCGGTCAGCGGCACTGGCCGACACCGGTTTTGAAGAAATTCAATTTAATTCAAGAAAAATCCAGAAAATCACAGAAAATCTAATATATTGGAAAATAATATTTGAAACTGAAATCGGTCAATTCTACACATCAGAAGGACTAAATCGAAGAATATACTATGATCGGGCCTTCGTTCAGACTAGGGCTGACTCCGAGTCCACGAATCCACATCCAAGTAAAACAATCATATAAGGAATTCATAATACAGAATAAATACGGGAAACAAATCGAAAAAATACGACCGAAAATCTGAATACGCAACTAAGTACGTATTCCGGGAACGGGGTATTACAATCCACCCACCTTACAAAAATTGCGTCCTCGCAATTTCGCTAAGGGGTAAATTGAATACAAAGGGGACAATGGCTGGAATAAAGGCCTCATAAAACCAAAACAGGGGATAAGATGAACACGTGAGGGACTAGAATGAACAATGATAGAATGATAAGGAAAAAATTATTTAGAATAATAACCAACTCAAATACAAGATCTGGGGTAGTGGTTACCCTGATATCCCTAAGGTTCCGGATCTGGACACTGGTCCTCACGCAGTGCTGCACCGTCTGATGTCTCGGTTGCCTGATCTGTTCCAGTTTTCACTCCCCTCTGCTGCTGATCATTCTGTTGGGGTGGAACAGGTTCTGGATTCCTCCTTGTTGACGGGGCTGGAAGTGCTGGGGCTGGACGAGCTGATCTGACTGGTGCCGTATATCCAAACTTTCTGTGCGGGCAATTCCTTAGCATATGTCTCCCTGACCCACACACTAAACACAATCCCTTAGCCATTCGACAATCTCTCTTAAAATGTCCGGGTTTGTGGCAGAAATTGCATGTGTTCCCAGGAAGAGGACGTTTGAACGGTCGCTTGGTCTTTGGGCCAATGTTTGTCCTGGTCGTATCTTCTTTCCTTCAGCAACTGTAAAGCCCTCTCCATCAACTGCAAGGCCCTCTTAACTGACTTATTCTGCACTTGGTTCTCACTCTTCTGCTCCAATCCTCGTTCCACTCCACGGGAAACATTGGATGCTTGCCCAGCGTCCATACCTTAGTTGATGAAAGATAACTGGAAAGAGTTGGAAGAATGGAAGGATTTCAGGATATGAAGGAAGGAATCAAGAAGAACTAGATAAATCAAGAAGGACTAGATAACTTTGTACATTGTAGTTGGCATTAGCAAATTACAATAATTTGCTGCTTGATTGTACTTTAGGTTTGAGAGCCTAAGCTCTGATACCAACCTGTAACGCCCCGATTCCACGGATACGGGGACGTCACTGCAACGTATATACGTAGGTCAGAATTGCCCCCACATATATACGCTAAGCACAAAAGTACAATAAGAAACAGAGTACACACGAGGCGTGGTATACATACATATGCCAACATAACAGTACATATACAAAGCTATCACAGTGTGATAAACAACTACACATTACATGTGTCTTTTAGCATAAACAAGTCCAAAAGTAAAATATACAATATAACACAAAATGCTCACGAGAAGGATGAAGATCTCGTGAGTCAAAAAGAGATGGCTGGCACGAAGGAACTGGAGCTAATCTGACTGCACTCTAAGGAAAGCTCAATCTACTGTGGATGGCTCCACTTCGATCCAGCTTCAAAACCTGAACATACAAATCCAAGGGAGTCAGGACCTCCCAATAATAACAGGCTACAGCCAAATGGCTAAGAAACATGAATAAGAGGGTTAGAATCAGTATAAAGAAACATGAACCAGTAAGTAATGGAAGTATAACGAAATAAAGATGGAAAGACTGTGTGTAAGCTTGAGTTACGGCTTTGCAAGACTAGTAAGTCGAAGGAATAATAACAAAGCGGTTATGATAGAAACATGCAAGAGGTAAAGCAGGAATTAGAATCATCATGTATCAAGTATAACAAGAATACAGGAATCATAACAAGGATTATGACATAACAGGTATAATAGGAGTCATAACATAACAGGTATCTATAACAGAAATCATAACAAGTGTATTATTATTATTACTCGTCTAACCCATATATCTAGGTATGTGTCTCGGTATATACCCGGTATATATCCCAACTCACATACATCCATATATAAGAAAGTCGAGGTTGTTATTGGAAACAACGGTTGTATCAACGAACTATGTTTACAGTGGGTCCCGTACATACCCGGGACTACGGTCCAGGGTTGTTCCGTTGCATGGAAACGGAAACCAGCCGCAAGGCTTATCCAGGAGGAGGGACTTATGTATGCCCGTTAAAACTGGGGTGTAGGGAGCCAGCTCTCCCCTCGGTCCCCTGGAGTACCACAGGTCAGACCGGATATAGTGCACAATACCTAAAGCCACTGTAAACACGAACACATATCGATATCCGCATATTTCCCCCGACCCAATACAAGTTGGTCCTTTTTAGGATTTAATAGTTTCATTGTCACTTTACGGAAAAATAGGAAATGGACATGATCAGGAATAAAGAGTACAGAAGCACTATATAGTCAGGTCACTGTATGTAAAGCAGGAATACAATATACAGGTCACTGATCATGATACAGGATAACAAATCAGGATTCCCGTAAAGATGACAATCACAAGTCGAGTCATCGTGCTGAGTGTCAAGTGATAGCATGACAGAGTGGTGATATTTAGTAAGCAACCAAGCATATCAAGAATGGATAGTAGTCAGGTAAGTCATGACATAATAAAAGGGTCTTGCCAAATAGTGGCATGGCAGGTGGTTAGATGATAACACAGTTGCCAAGTGATATACATATGATAAATGGTTGCACATACTGACAGGTCTAAAATAATGCCAAGTGGTAATGTAAAAGCAATGGTCCCAGTCCAACAAGTCCAACGACCACGAAGGGTCGGCCACGCATAGCATAAAGCAATAAAAGATATAAGGCATGCAATACAATACATGAAGACTAGAGCGAGGATACTATCATAATCAATGGAATGGTAAAGCAAGAGGGTAGCGAGTGAGAAGAGTGTATCATGCTGGGTATAGAGTGATAGCATGACAAGATGATGATATCCAACAAGTAACCAATCAAGTCAAGAGATTGATATTAATCAGGGTAAGTCATGTCATAACAAGTGGTTCTTACTAGGTAGTAACATGCCAAGTGGTCAGGTGATAACATAGTGGGAGTTAGATGATATACATGTGTTAAAAGGAAACATGAAACTGACGGTCTGAAGCAACGATATAGCAATGATAATATAATAGAAACCCAGAGTTCAATGACCTCGAAGGGTCAACCACGCATAGTGAACGATAAGAAAGTAGGCATAACCCAGATAGAGTACATGAACAAGAATGAAACAAGCAGTAGCATATCAATGGAAATATGAAGTGACTAGAGATGACATACATCAAGTAATAGGTCATAAAGTACAAGTTATGAAGTACAAGTAAGAACAATATATAGTATATGTATCAAGGATAAGATACAAAGTCAAGGAGGTAATTAACTATAACAGACAACCATAAGTTAGTCGACTAAGTTGAAATAGTAGTCGACTAGTAGAAGGGTTAGTCGACTAGGAAAATGAGGTAGTCGACTAATACTGTGTTCCAGAGAGTTGGGTTTCTGATTCAGGGAAACTTAGTCGACTAGGTTGAAATAGTAGTCGACTAACAGACATGTCAAGTCGACTAACAGTTATGTCAAGTCGACTAAAACTGTGATACAGAGAGTTGAGCTTATTTCAGGAGTCGACTAGGGGAATTCTAGTAGTCGACTAGGGATATTTAGTCGACTGGTAAAAGGGACTAGTCGACTAAAACTGTGAAATCCTGAAAGTCTAAGTTTAAAAACAGAAGGGTTAGTCGACTAATATCTAGGTCAAGTCGATTAATCGTGGGGAAAAACAGAATGCAGAGCAGAATCTGCTGGTTGTGTTGGATGGTCTAAAAATAGGATTTTTATGACATATGAACACAAGATATGGAGATACAAGTATGCTTAGGAAAGAAACAAGTCTTGGTGAGTAGAAATACTCACAAGGATTGGTTAGGTGAAGCTTTGTAGTCTTGAAAAGATCCCAAGGTGGAGATGATGGCCTCAATCCAAGAGTAGTTGTTGAAGTTGAAGTTGCTTGATGTGGAGAAGATGATCTTGGTGTTGCTTTGGGAGTTGGTGGTTGAAGATGAAGACCTTGATGATGCCCTAGATGAAGCTCTTGAAGTTGGAGGTTGAGTTGAGATGGAGGAGGATTTTGGTGAAGGGATTTCTTTTGGTGAAGTGAAGAAAAAAAAGGAAAAGGAAATGTAAAGGAATGTTTATATATGATTTGGAATTTGTGAAGGAAGTGAAATTAGGGTAGATGAGAGGGGGTTAATTGCAAAGTGGAGGAAGGGGTGAGTGTCCTTCTCTTGGCCACTTGGCCGGCCAAGGAAGAGAGAGAGAGAGATATTTTTTGTGGGAAGTGTGTGGAAAAGTGTGGAATTATTGGAATTTTGGAAAAATGGAAATGCTTTAGCTTGTGGAGGAAAGAAGGAAATAAAGGAAAAGGAAAAATGGAAAGGAAATTGAAATGAGGAGATATTTTCTTGGAATTAGGATTGGAAAATATTGAAAGGACAGATACCCGGGTTTAAATCGAGGATACGGAAAACATTTCGGAAAATACCGGAATCGTCCGAAATTCAAGTATCTCGGAACGACCCGAAATAATTATCAAAAATCCATAATATTATATTAAGAATAATGGTGAAATCCGTTTTAAGAAATACTTTATAGTTTTAAAACTAAAAATCCCGGAACCAGTTATCTACCGACTCCGTTGGAATTTTCATAAAATTATAAAATCCTCAGAAAAAGAATGTAGGTAGAAAATATTATTCTAAGAAATAAAGTCTAAAGAATCATTTAGAAATTCCAAACCGTTTGTGAAATAAAAATCCAGGAATCGGTCAGCGGCACTGGCCGACACCGGTTTTGAAGAAATTCAATTTAATTCAAGAAAAATCCAGAAAATCACAGAAAATCTAATATATTGGAAAATAATATTTGAAACTGAAATCGGTCAATTCTACACATCAGAAGGACTAAATCGAAGAATATACTATGATCGGGCCTTCGGTTCAGACTAGGGCTGACTCCGAGTCCACGAATCCACATCCAAGGTAAAACAATCATATAAGGAATTCATAATACAGAATAAATACGGGAAACAAATCGAAAAAATACGACCGAAAATCTGAATACGCAACTAAGTACGTATTCCGGAACGGGGTATTACAGTTTTCTCCTGCCGTTTGTTAAATCATGGTTTATTCTGAGAGTGACATATACAAGTTAGACACCTATAATGAATATGAGACAACGTAATAATACTATAATGGGTTAGATACAGTATTCAAGTTCAACAGTAGGGTAGTTACATATATCCATTCCTTTTTAAGCATGTTTTATATTTTCAGTTTTGATTACATTTGAGATACATGTATTGTTTCTAGATGTATCTGGGAACAGGTCTCATTTTTCATTACATTTAGGGCAATGCATATTGTTTGAACCGCAAACCTGGTTAAGTCGTAAGAAGGCAATCAAAGTGGCAAAGAAGCCCTCTTCGATCAAAGCTTAGGCCAAAATGACTTGCTGGAATATTTTGCCCACTTACATTATATTACCCGTGGATTATATACATTTCTGTAAAAAACACGACTTTTATGTTTCCACCAATTTCCCCAGCCAATGAGGTGTGTTGCCCAAGAAGACATGTTTTCATTAGGCAGAAAATAGTTTTCTCGATATAGATAAAAATGTCATGCCACCAGTTAAGCTGAAGATGAACCCACTTTGACTAGGTACAACCTAACTGCGACCTTCGACATTTTTGTCCTATGGTGAACCTTCGCCAGATAAATTGGTAGACATAGCAAATGTTATTTCCCAAACTCCGAATCCCAGGGCTAACGCTCTAGATACCTACCAAATCCAAATCCTGATACTGCTTGGTTCTAAATATCGGAATTCATATCGGTTGAGATTTTTTTTTCATATCGAATAGGAGATATCGAGCGATATATTGGGGATATGGGAACATACCGGATTTCTATATCAGACATTATATATATAAATATGGATAAATTAAAAATTATTATAAAGTTCTATATGACATCTATTAAATAAATATGTGACAATATGCATGTAAAACATTCAAGTATAAGTGATGTACACACTTAGAAATTTGCAAAACTAATTCTTCTAAGTATAATTTTAACCAACTCATAATTTATAATTATATAGCATGAATCATGAAAAGCTTATTACTTAGAACTGGATGAATGAGAGAAGGAATAAAAGATGAAATGCTTACTCTTTTAATTTAAGTAATTATGTCTTTGAGTAAGGATTTACTTGCAAAAGATAAAAGATATATAATTACAAAAAACAAATATAACTAGATGTATAAACAAAACAAAATATAAAAAATATTACCCATTTCAATCCTCAACTTGCCCTTAATAACATAGATACAGTGATAAACAACATGCATAAATAATAAAACTAAACAATATCATAAATTATTTATATTTAGAACATTTTCAACTCTCAAGTTTCTAATAAAAGCATAATATATTTCTAAAAGTTGGGCCCAAATCCGGTTTGTTAAAAAAGAAACCCAAAGAGAAAAAGGGGTGCCATATCGGCTGATATTGGGCCGATATATATCGGCTGATATTGGCCAATATCGGTAGATATGGAATCAACCCGATGTAGGTGATATTTTACATCGAATCATGTTAGTATGGTTTCAAAACGATATATAGGCTGATATATTGGCCATATCGGCCGATATTTAGAACCATGATGCTCCTTTTTCAATCCAACCAAACGCTTTCCGCCACCGTTTCATTTGCATATATAAGCATGGTAAATGTTAAAATTGTGTACATATACAATCATCTTATGAAATTGATTGCCATACAGGGTTGTTAGAAAGAAATTAAGAATAAAGCATCATTTAGAAGAAAATTCGAAACAATAGAGGCAGAAATGAAGGAAACATAATTCATTGTTCACTCTATTACTAATGAATATTGTAAATTAGGGATTGAAATTGAAATCTGGATTCTCAGTTTGCTTGTTTAGCTCTTGGATGGGAGATAACCTAGAGGAAGTGAAACTAATATTGGATGTGGTCTTTTAACTGTAGTAAGATTGATAGCACTCTTGCGAAATAATATGTTTTTTGTGTGTTTACCAGCTTGAAGGTTTCGTGCAATTTTTGGAATTGGCAGTTCTCAATTTTTGACTTTTCTGACTTCCAAATTTTATTTGAAATGTCAATTTGTTCGTTGATCCTTACCACTGTTTGAGAAGGAGGAGGGGTGTGGTGGTGGTGATGGTTAGCGCCAGCTGAGGTGGCCGCTTAAACAATATTGCAATTTACAATGATTCTTCAAAAATAATGATTCATTCAATGAGAATCTTAAAGAGTCACGATAGCTCTACCATTTATATGAAAGTATACAGTGTTCACATACTCACTTCAAATGAAATAGAGGGAGTAGAAATCAAATGAAGATAATTGTAAAAAAAAAAAAAAAATTAGAGAAAGAATGAATGAAAGAAAGAAAAAGAAAAACTATAGGAAAAGAAGAGGATAAAGAAATAATACAAAAAGAAGAAATAAGAAGAAAGAATGAAATAAAAAAATCCTAGAAATAGTGAGACAGAAAAAAAAGAAGAAGAGAACACACTTGTTTGCCAGAGCCGGATGTGGTTCATAGGAAGCATCAGTGAGGTGGGTTTGCTGATGTTGAGATCGAAGGTAAAAGAAAACATGGAGTTTTGGAGTCCGTTATGGTTCTTTGTGAGCATCAGTGGAGGTGGTTCACCAACACTGAACTCGGAGGTGGTCTACCATTCTTGCTGTTGTCATTTGTAACTTTGGTTCAGTTCAGGGTATAGGAAGAAGGCAATGTCTAGGGATTTGGTTAACTTAGCATTGGTTTTTTTACCCCATCACGGTCCTATTGCATTCTTCATAAGATTGTGTGGTAGGATTATGAGATAATGGGAGTACATGGACATCAATGTTATTAGCCATATTATATTAAACATGCACTCCTTACAAGAGAGTAATGGACCAATGGTCTAGAATATATAAAATAGCATTGTGAGCATAGTTCCCTGTGTAATTTGGTTCTTATTGGATTATCATTTTCTCGGGAAAACTTTGCAAGGGTACATATCGTAACTTTTACTGTTGTCACAGGACATATAACACGAGCAAAACTAGTAGTACTCGTGATTCGTGAAAAACTAAAGCAAATGAAAACAACAATGAGAACAGATGGAGTTCTGGAGCGATGATTTACATGGATATGGATATAGACAGATGTGACTGATCTTTCTAATTTAGTAATAGAAGTAGCAGCAGATTCGTAAGCGTAGGGCGTTTTGAACATTATGCCATGGGTTATAGCAACAACAATGGGCATGCACGGTGACTAAGGATTGCCATGAGAAGTGACAGGCTGATTGCAGTGTGAGTTTAAGCATCAAATGACAGATATGTCGCACACACGGTGGTTAAGTTGCTACCTGGATAGTTTAATATAAACAGTTGCTTCAATCGAAGTAACAGAGGCAAGAGCTTCACAGTTTCTCTTTGGCCTTCACCAGAGAGTTTTCTAAAGTTTATTACGTGATCTTATTACATATCTGCTCCACGGGGCTACTGCAACTCTACAATTTCTGTTCCCCTTTTTCTCTTGCCATATAGAGTTGTGGATCCAATGTTTCTTAATCAATATGTTTTGGGATCTTGAATGCAAACAACCTAGACGCTATCTAAAGATAGCGGCAATGCGTTTTATACCTTAGAGTGCCTCATCATAACCTTCGTCGTTTCTTTTCTTTTCTTTCTTTCTTTTTCATTTTTCTTGCCATACAGTAAATTGCATGAATTACTCTGTTTCATGAATGTAGTTTTACATCGGCTAAACCCTGGAGCATGTAGTCTTCTTAAGAAAAACACTAGCCGTTCTTTTTTTTCCTTTAAAAATAAATCTTACTGTCATCCATCAAATTATAAATACTCTTGTTCAAACTGAACATAGTTTCACATGGGCTAAATCCTGGAGCGTGTATTATGAATCGTTAGCTTTCAGGGAAACATGCTGAGCTGGAAGAGAGTTTTTGCACTATACAACTGCTAGTTATTTGCAATACAGGTGCCTAATGTGCAAAACTAGTGAGTCACATATCGAGCAGTTGAATTATTGCATGCTTGATAGCATTTTGAAATGGCATTGCCTTCCATTCTTGCAGTCAGTTGACTGTTTCAGGCTGCAGATTGACAGAGGAGGACTGGCAGCCATTGCTGCGTCCTGTGGCAATTTGAAGAGACTTGAACATCTTTATGGTGCTTCGGGCATGGCTATGCTGTTGGATTTTCTCCAGTCCTGTCTTATTTCACAGCGTGGTTGTGGACAAGTTGTGTTGTACTTCCTAGTTGTTTTAGGATAAGCTTCATTTGGTTCATATAGGTTGCCAGTTGACTGTAATCTTCATGTAAGAAGAAACAGAAGGCTTCATTTATGGCCTGGGAGAGCTTCTTACCTGCTTAAACACAGAGGTGACTTTTTTCTGATGCTTTGTTTATATCAATTACGTGTTAGTCACTAGTGACCTGTTTTTTTTAATGTATCATCTTGCAGTTAAGGAGTCCTTGTTGAGTAAAGATTTAAAATTTGTGTTTATGTCCTACCTTAGTGGCTATTATTGTATCTCATGGAAAACTGATGCTAGGAGTTTCCTTAACACAGTATATAAGGTGGTAAATGAAACAAGGCTCCAATGTAACAGTTTTGTCAATCATAAGCACGAGGAAAGAGTTTAGAGATGATCGAAGAGAGTCTTTGCTGGTGGTTCAAGTTTCAAGAGTTGTTTCTTAGGCTGTTCAAATACTTCATTGAGAAGGATTCTCATAAAACTTAATCTGTGGAGGTCTGCCTCGAAGAATAATGCAGGGATTAGATAATAGATATTTGGGGGATTGACGGTAAAAGTTGCAGTGTATGATAGTGCATTGGAATCAGAATGACCTTTGTCGGGAAAGTTTTTAAGGATACAAGGACATCGGTTTGGGGACTGTAGCTTATTTTTTACCTCAGAGATGCATATTAAGGGCGCAGACAGGTTATAAGGAGTTGGGCACTTGCCATGAACGATACAGTTATGCTCTTTCTGTTTGTTTGCAAGTTTTGTTTGTTTATTTTGATATGGTGCGCACAGGGAAAAGAAACACACACATCCACCCAAGTGAGCACACTGACACCAAATAAACACACGTGCAACACATAAAGCATACACCAAACAACCCAAAGTGAGCACACTGACTTGATAGATGATCATGCAACAATAATACACAACTTCTAAAGTCCATTCACTAGCAATGATTAAATCTGTACTAGATTAATCTGTATTCATGGAGTTGGATAGCGTGTATAAAGCTTTTGAATCTGTTGTACCTGTAGATTAAATTCAGCAGACCGCTAATCTGATATTGTTCTAGTCAACTTATATTTGATGAGGTCCTGTTAGACACATTCAAATTTTTGGTTAGATCCGGGTCAAATTTGATTCTCAAGACTAGAGCTATTTCCACGAGTAGCATCTTTTGAGCAAATTTTAATATATCGAGTAACTCGTACTGTACCACTAACAGCAGTATGCTGTACACAACCTCTAACATAAACTTTTCTGCAAGGATTCAGAAATACCATCTTCAAGTAGAAGAAATGCTTGTATTTTGCCACTAAATTTTAACTTAGTATATCCTTGTACCGTCCGGTGCCATATTAACATACTTGGTTATTCTTTCTTTTCAAGTGTTACTTATGCAAGCAAATGCTATGAACAGCATAGATTTTTATCCCGTTGTCTTTTAGTTTTATTTTGTATATTTATGAGGCTCTTTTATTATTCCTAATTTCTCATCTTTTAACATCAAAAACAGGATAAACTTGCTTTTCCATTTTGGAAATTTTACCTCCATAAAGTTCACAATATCTCCACTATAGTTACTATTACCTTAGAACTGGTATGCTCCTGTTTCGATTAAATATCTTATTTTCCTTTTATAATTTTTCTACTTAGGATGCATGGCATGAGGTGGATCCAGATGAACTTTCATATGAGGTAATGTAAATTTTCCTGCGTGTTCCCCAATCATTTAATTTCTATTTGGCCTACTGACAAATGTTCTCTCTCTTTCTTTTACATCCTTTTGTTGTAGGAGCTAATTGCTTTGGGGGAGGTAGTTGGAACTGAGAGCAGAGGCCTTTCTGCTGATACAATTGCCTCCTTACCTTCAGTTAATTATAAAGCACAAAGTTCACAAGATGGCAACGCTGACCAGTAAGTGTACATCTTTCTATCATCTTTCTATTGTAACAACTGTTAATAATTACATGGGTGTGTATGTGCAGATGTATTATTTGCCGGTTGGACTATGAGGATGGTGATTCTTTAGTTGTGCTCTCATGCAAACATTTATACCACCCTGATTGCATAAACCAGTGGCTCCAAATAAACAAGGTATTTGTAGAATCATCAAAGAACTTACTTTTGCTCTCACTGTTTATTAGCACAAGCATTTCGATTTGTTCCAAAGTAGGCTGCATAAATTAATATTTGGAGTTCAGTTGCGCTAGATGTCAGATGATTGTTTACAGCATGGTTTTTATTGTATTGAAAAGTTTCTTTTCTTTCTTTCTTTCTTTCTTTCTCTCTCCTTTTTTTTGAAAACATAGAATGTAACAAAAGCTCCAGGTATATATAAAAATATAATGAGTTTTTACAAACCACCTATATCCAACTAAAATATTACAGTTGTAGTAACATCACAACACCAATCAATGTCAAGCCACTGTCAACATTGCAAGATAAAGAACTTATACCTACTAACCTTGGAAGCATAGATGCAGACAAAGGACACAAAACTGACACAGATGTGCGTCATGGGAATTCCTTAAAAAGCAGAACACGGGGACATGGCGACATGACATGAGAAAGTATATAAATAATGAATAGAGTGTACACACAGAGAGGCATGTCCATGAATGCAAAAATCTACACACATTATAATGATGTAATAACGTGCAATAATTAGAACATATCATATATCTTTATAACTTTCCAAAGATATAGTTCTTGGCTCTTCAACTTTCAGTTGAGTATCTCTGTGTCTATTGAAGCATATTATAACACTCATATGTAAGTCAATGTAAATAAATTTATTAATTAAAGTAAATAAATTTATCAAACATGCCATGTGAACAGAGGGTATGGGAGATGTAAAACATATGTCCAAGAAGTGTTGCCCTACACTAAAAAATGTAGTATATAATTGAACACATTTGAGAAGTACGCGACACACGTCTGTGGAGTTGTTCAAGAAGTGTCAGTGTTTGACACACATGTCCGGCATGTCCGATATATGTACAACTTTATGATAGAAGTAATTATGCAACATGGCTACCAACCAAAAAACCACATTGAGAAATAGAAACTAGGAACCTAAAGTATTCAAGCAACATTCTCGGTAGCAACGGCCCAATATGCAATAAAGGAACAATATTTCCGGCACCACTAGAGAAATCTCCAGCCCACTGTAGAAGTCGCATCCAGCAGCACCAGATGCTTGAACATTGTACCTCCTCCAAGCATATGTGGAGATTGAAGCAACCAACTTTTGTGTCTTCAAAGGCAAAGACAAAGGACTTCCCAAAAATTCACAAATTACAAAATAGAGTCAAGCAGTTCTAAAGAAATTTAAACTTGTTATTAAAATTCATATTATTTTTCTCATTCCAAACAAACCACACCATTGCCATCATTACCATGTCACTTAACATACAAATTATTTTCGTTACCCCCCCCCCCCCCCCCCCCATCAGACAGGCCACCAAGCTGGTACAGAACCGGGTTTTCCTCTAACCAACGAATATTAAGCACAAAAGTGAATAGTCCCAAGTCATTCTTAATGCAGAAGAAGAAATAAATAAATGATAAGCAATTTCAAAATGTCTCTGACTGGAGAAAACTTATTCACTCCAGTATTTCTCTTTTCTAGATTTCATTAGTTAAAAACTTATTTTGAACTGCTAATCACAAAATTCTTACCTTCGAAGGAGCTATATCGCTGCCAACCTTGTTCCAAGCACTATAGGGTACTGCCATTATTTAAAAACTTACAAAATAAATTGACAGAATAAACTCCAGATGAATCACATTTCTCCAAAAAATAACATATGTACAGTTCGATGATATAAATTTAAGTTTATAGATGATATCTACATAAGTTGGAAGTAAAGGAACATCAAGAGCTCTCACAAACTAAATATTCCATTCTCTAACACCCTCTACTATAGATTAGTGAGAAAAAACAAAAGCTTCTTTATTTCTAGCCAAAACAAAAAGAGTAGGATAAGCAACAACGAAGTAATATCCCCTATCAATGTAGCCAACTTTAATATCATATTCCTCCCTTCACCACAGTAGAACTTTAATACCATTTCAAAAAACTCTCATGGCATTTCCAGAACCCCCTTTCAGAAAGTTTGATGCCACGATTATATTAAAAAGGTTCTGGTACTGCTTACCCCTCTTCATTACATGTCCAGCTCTTGGGATGCATGCTAGTTCCTGTTATGTCAAGGTGTCTTTGTCTTCTTCTTCTTCTTCATTATTATTAGTTGCTGGGTTTATCTCTAAGCTTATTTTGTAGTATAAAAATTTCGCTCAGCAAGAGTTGTCCTATTCTTTTGGGTCTTAAGGAATGGAAATCAAGTTATGAGGGCTGTAAAATTGCCACATTTTTTGTGGTCCATTTTCACTTTATTTTTTCACACAGTTAGATCATCAAGCAATATGTGGCAATTGGCCCTCGATGGGCATGCAATTTATGAGAGTTGTAAAATGTCACATATTTTTTGTCTTTTGTCTTTTATTTTCACACTGTCAAGACAGTGAAATGATCGGGATGACCTTATACTGAACTTATTCTGAAAATCAGAACTCTTTCCATCTTTCCTTCCTTTGCCACACAGTTCTTGGTGCCCAAGGAAGCACGACTATGGGAAAGATTTAGATCTTGTGACGGTGTAGGACAAAGGCACTCTTTTCTGCTTCCTGTTATTTCTTTTTCATCTTTTTCTTCAAAGTCTCCCCACCCCCCCCCCCCCCCCCCCCCATCACCTTTCTTCATTTCTTCTGTTACTGCTGCTTCATCTTGTCTACTATTTTCTATCAATCTTCTTTCTCCTTCCTGTTGGGTGCTTAGGCAGTGGAAGCAGGATTGCGCAATTCTGGCGAAACTAAAGAGAAGCGAAAATACAAGAGAAACCTAAATTAAAAGTTTAGAAAGACTACTTCATGCCTCATTTTTTTTGCTGTCAAGTTACTGTCGCTGGATAGTCATGGTTGCACCAGTAACATGACTTATTGCTTCTGCTACCAGTGCCAAGTTGCTGTAGCTGCATAGTCATGGTTGCACCACTAGTAGCTTTCCTTGTCTGTGTATCCCTAGGGTTCAAGAGAAGCAACAAGTGAGAGATCTTTTTTTCCCCCTCCCATTCATAGGGGTTGAGTTTGAAAAGGTCCAGCCTGTCGACACATAGCAACTTGTGTTTATATGGGTTAAGTTTGTATTGGTTGGAGGGTCCAATTTGTGGGGGTGGTTTGCTCTTCCTGATTCATGAGGATTTCTTTTCATCTTCTCTCCTGTATTTGACTATTTGAGACCCCTTTTTCTCCTCCATGTTGGTTTACCTCTATTCTCTGTGGGTTCTCCTCCTAAAGATAAAGATTTGGAACCTGTACCAAGATCACTATGATAATCCGAGACTCAGGTTGTCTTTACTTTCCTTCTGTTTTCATGCAAGTCTTTGGTGCGTGTCATCCCAGCCAGTCTGAAATAAACAACGCCCTTAATTTGAATCACAAGACTTTAAGTGAGACCCTTTTGATAGCCAAAATTTGCCCCAGTCCACCCAAAACTTGAATGAAACAGTTGGAGCTGATATGCAAGTCTTAATTGCTGCTTCAGATATCTCAGGAAACAAGCATCACCTTTTTCGTTCACAGCTAGGCCACTTTCTTTTATATTTAATTTCTCATCTAAATAATGTATGGGCATGGTGTTCACGGTTTATTTTGCATAAGTAATGTATGGGCATGGTTTTCACAGTTTATTTTGCAAAGCAATGGTATTTTAGCTGCCAAAATGATAATTTCTGAAGCACTCACCAGATGTTGGTTAATAATACCTAAAGCTGAGTAGATATCTCCATTATCCGACCTGACCTTATCTATGCAATGCCCTTGTTTGCTTTAGGTATGCCCTATATGCAGTTGTGAGGTCTCTACATCTTCAGGACAATAATCAGAACTGGCTTCAAGAAGTGCCCTCTCTTGCCGATGTGAAATTATATCAGAATGATCGTTGTAGAACTCCTTGAAGTCTTTGGACGAATTATGCTGCAATTATGGATAAATGCCATGTCAGGCCTAAAAGGACAGGAACAGGATCCCCTATTTATATGCATATGCATAATTTTAATGTGGGCATTGTTAACCAATTTCTGTGTCTGTAACAATACTTGCATTACTCTTGTGGGGTCTAATTAAGTTTAGCTACTACTCGATCCGGCATGCTGTTCCTTGCAAGAGTTATTTCATTATTTATGCATGGCTCTCAGTTTGACCAGAAAATGATTTAAATTGTATCATAAAATGATAAATGCTCCAGTGATGAAGACCAGAAATTGAAACACCGGCATTCGCTTCTTAAAAGTTTCTTATTTATCAAAATTGTGGTTCACTGGATTCTGACTTTGTGGCCAAGTATATTTCTTGAAGCACCCAAGGTGTAATTAGTATTCTCGTGAGATTCATCTTGTTGAGACTTCTCTCTCTTTCTATAATCATGCTATCCTGTTCTGAGACAAATGCAAAGTTTCTGCAGAGCCGATAATATCTACAGATTCCATGAGGAATCAAAAGTAGCTTCATCACTTGATGCTTGCCATGATCTTTATTGTAGCCTAATGCCCAAAGTTTTATGCTCTCCCAATGGTTTAATGTTCTAGCTTCGACAGGGGGTTATAGCTTTCTTTTTCTTTTTCTTTTTAAACAACAATTGCAATTGAATTGTGTCTCCTGTCCCATTTCAGGATCTCACTTCTTACACAAAATTTCTAAATGGTCAATGAAATTTGGTTAAATATTTTGTTTCCAGGAGTGAGTCGTTTTACGATTTCACATTTTTATAGCACTTGGGGCGCTTCAATTTGGATTAATTCATCCAGAATACAAGTGATATCATTAAAAGAATTGTATTTGAGACAATAAAAAGATTTTCTAACATGTGCATGTGCCTTTCCTTTTGGTTGGATCAAACAAGAGTGACTGAGGAAGAATCTAGCTCAGGGTAGTGAGTCTAATGCTGAAGACGTCAATGGTAGACAAAGTGATGAGGGAGACTTTTACATCATGGAGGATAAAGCAATGTGGTTCCTTCCCTCCTCAGTGCAAACTTTGAACATTTGGACCCTACACGGCCTTGAAAGTGTTCTAGTCATAAAATTTGCGCTTATCCGTTTCTTATGCATTTATCTTGGTTGATGTGGATCATACGGCGAGCTGTTAGAGTACAAAAATACAACACTCATCATAACTTTAGAGTTTTGATCACATAACCTTTGCTTCCTTTTCGGGGGCGTGTCACAAATATGGAGAGTAACTTGTAGTGTGGTCATGTTGGAAAAGAATCAAATAAAGAAATTGCTAGATGTTGTTGGAAAATGATATACGAAATACTGCTAAGCTATTTAAATTAAACTTTCAAGAAGGAAGGAACTTCTCTATTTTGATCGAGGCGTGCGGAGCACTGTCCTTAAGAGTAGATCGCGCCCCTCTGAGAGAGTATCTCGGTGCAGCAGGTTGATGGCGGCCTACCCTTCAGGATTCAACGATCGCTGGCCCTGCAAGCGTGCACTCGCAATGCACAGGTCCTCGAATAGCTCAATTTTGTTTCCTCCAGAGATGCAGGGAAGAACGAAGGGTTTAAGGAATTTATTAGAGGAAGAGGAAGATGGTTGAGCTCTGTGTTTTGAGAGCAGGAAATAGAACCATTTATTTTAATTTTAAATCTAAAAATAAAATTGGCAAAACTTAGCCTATTCGGGCACACCCGCGAGGCTCTGAAACCCGGATTTGCACCCCCCTGCGCGTGCGAAGCGGGCGCACATGCGCATTAAGCTTTTCTGGATCCGGTAACCCAATTTCCTTCACTGGGCCTCAATAGGCTTGTGTGCACGCGCGAGCACCCCCTGGTTTCTAGCCCACACAACCCATCATGAAAGGGACTCCATATATAAACACTAAAGAGTTCTTTTCCTATCCAATGTGGGACTAAAAGAACTTGGCTTAATTTTGAAATACTCTCAAAATACTAACAATCCCCCATTATTTCAAAATTAAAAGGAAGGATAATAGGAACGAGAGAGAAGAGGAGGAAACATAAGAACTCAATGCATCAATAGTGGTGACTTTTGGTCTATGAACCACTACCTAGGATATGTAGGTGTGTCCCACAGGAAGTTGGTGAAACATAAAGTTTCTATGAACCAATCTTCCTAATTATGGATCATTAACCTACTACCCACATATCATTCTTAGAACCGAGCTGTTCAAAACGGGTTGGCGCGAATCGGCCATGCGCCCTACCTGGATATTCATGAGCGCTCTAGAGAATATGTCTACATTCTCATAGGAAGCGGCCCCACTTCCACACTCATATAGGTGGATCCATCAAGTGTGCATTGCAATTAAACACACCACCCAATAAGGGCTATGGTAATCCATTAAGAACTAATGCTCATCCTTCGCACATTGCAATTTGCACTATCTACATCATAGGAAGAGACTTCTCAATAATAAAATAATGATAGTGCATCTCCAAGTCAACAAATGATTTGTTATTACCCATATGAACCTACTTCATGAGTTCATCAATCACATAGGTTGGGTTACTATCATTTTTGACTCTTTACCATAGACATGAGTCCCATTCCCCTCGATGTATTCTCCACTAGTTTTCTCCCTAGTGGTTTGGTAAATGGATCAGTTATATTAAGCTCTGACCTCACATAGTCAAGAGATATGATCCCATCATCCAGCAGCTGCTTTACAATTTTATGTCTTAGGCGAATATGCCTACTCTTTCCATTGTATATTTTATTCTTAGCTCTAGCAATAGTACCTTGGTTATCACAATGAATTGACACAGACGGAGCTGGTCTTTTCCAAATTGGTATATCAATCAAAAGGTTCCTGAGCCACTCAGCTTCAGTACCTGCCTTCTCTAAGGCAACAAACTCAGACTCCATAGTGGAGCGAGCTGTGACGGTTTGCTTGGATGATTTTCAAGACACCGCACCCCCACCAAGTGTGATCACATATCCACTTGTAGATTTTAACTCATCAGAATCAGAGATCCAGTTAGCATCTGAGTATCCCTCTAAACCAGAAGGAAAGCCACAATATGTCAAACTATAATTAATAGTTCCTTTTAGATATTTTAACACCCGATATAATGCTGTCCAATGGTCCTTATTAGGACAGTGAGTGTAACGACTAAGTCGTCCCACGTCATAAGCAATGTCAGGTCGTGTGTAATTCATCAAGTGCATTAAACTGTCAATGATTTGTGCATACTCAGATTGTGACACACTTTATTCTTTATTCTTTCTTAAGTGAATGCTACCATCATAAGGTGTGGAAACAGGAGTGCAGTCAAAATGATCAAATCTCTTCAACATTCTTTCTATATAGTGTCCTTGTGAAAGCATGATATGATCAGAATCTCTAGTTATTTTAATTCCTAAGATCACATCAACTTCACCCATGTCTTTCATATCAAAATTAGAAGACAAAAATAATTTGGTGTCATTTACAATTTCAAGTTTGTACCAAATATAAGCATATCATCAACATATAAGCATATGATAACACCAACATTATCCTTAAATTTAGTATAGAAACATTTATCAGCCTTATTAATCTGATAACCATAGGAAACAAGAACACTATCAAATTTATCATGCCATTGTTTGGGTGCTTGTTTTAAACCATATAAAGATTTTACTAGTTTGCAGACTTTGTGTTCATTTCCTGTTGTCACACAACCTTCAGGTTGGTCCATATATATTTCTTCTTCCAGTTCTCCATTTAAAAATGCAGTTTTAACATCCATTTGATGTATCACAAGCTTATGAATAGATGCTAAAGTAAACAACACTCTAATAGATGCAATTCTAGTCACAGGAGCAAATATATCAAAATAATCAAAGTCTTTCTTTTGAGTGTATCCTTTAGCAACCAATCTAGCTTTAAATTTATCCAAAGACCCATTAGGTTTCAGTTTTCTTTTAATATTCATTTGCAACCAATTAGTTTTGCACCTGGTGGCAAATCAACAAGCTCTCAAGTGTGATTTGATAATATGAATTCTAATTCATTATTAATAGCCTCTTTCCAGAATGGAGCATCCGGAGAGGAGAAAGCCTCTTTATAAGTGAGAGGGTCATCACCAACAAGAAATGTAAAGAAATCTTTACCAAAGTCAGTTTCTTTTCTAACTCTTTTACTTCTCCTTAGTTCAATCTCTTCATTATCATCAGATTCTTGTGCATGACTAGATGATGAAGCATGAGATGGTTTATCAACATGAGTTTTTAATGGAAAAACATGCTCAAAGAATTCTGCATTTTTAGTTTCAACAATAGTGTTAACCTCCATAACATTATTATCACTTCTAGTCACAAGAAATCTATATGAAGCACTGTGATGTGCATAGCCTATAAACATGCAGTCAAAAGTTTTGGGTCCTAGTTTCTTTCTTTTGGGTTCAGATAGAAGAACCTTAGCTAGGCACCCCCATACTTTTAAATAGTTTAAGTTTGGTGCATGACCTTTCCAGATTTCATATGGAGTTATGCCAATTTTCTTATAGGGTATTCTATTTTGAATATGACAAGCAGAGAGTATAGCTTCCCCCCACAGATTCAGAGGTGCACCAGAACTTATAAGCATAGCATTCATCATATTTTTGAGTGTTCTATTTTTTCTTTCAGCAACACCATTAGATTCAGGTGAATATGGAGGGGTAGTCTCATGAATTATGCCATGTTGTTCACAAAATTCATTAAATTGTTTAAGTTCATATTCACCACCTCTATCTGATCTCAATCTCTTGATTTTCTTATTTAGTTGATTATCAACTTCTGATTTATATTTCAGAAATATTTCAAAGGCTTCATCTTTGGATCTTAATAGATAGACTACTGTATATCTAGAACAGTCATCAATGAAGATGATATAGAATCTTTTACCACCTCTAATTAAGTTATTTTTAAAGTCACCAAGATCACTATGAATAAGCTCAAGCAATTCAGATTTTCTTTGTACACTTTTGCATGATTTCTTAGTGGATTTAGATTCAACACATATTTTACATTTGTCATGATCAGATATAGTTACATTATGCAAGAGACCTATATCTTTCATTTTCTTAATGTAAGAAAAACCAACATGTCCTAACCTACCATGCCAAAGATCACAAGAGTGAATCATGTAAGCAGAAGAAGTAGATGCATTTTCATTCATGATTTCAAGTACATTCAGCATAAATAAACCCTGACTACAGTACCCTTTACCAACAAATTATCCATTCCTAGTCATTATAATTTTATCAGATTCAAAGCAGACCTTAACTCCAGCTTTTCCAAGAAGGGAAACAGAAATAAGGTTCCAAAAAAATCTCAGGAACATGAAGCACATTTGTAAGAGAAAGGATCTTCCCTGAAGTAAGCTTGAGAAGCACCTTTCCCTTACCCACAATGGGTGAGGGCCTCGAATCGCCCATGAACACTTGTTCACCATCATCAACAGAGGAGTAAGAAGAGAAAGCTCCTCTGTTAGCACATATATGTCGGGTTGCCCCGGAATCAATCACCCAATTCTTGTTATGTGCAACCATGTTAACTTCAGAGATTACAGCAGCAATAATGTCACTCTTAACCAGGCTAGCTTGTGCTTTGGATGGAGCCTCACCAGTCTTTCGGAACCTACACTGTGCTGAGTAGTGTCCGGGTTTGCCACACACAAAACAGTTTCCTTTCTTCTTGAAAGTAGAGTTAGGGTTTCTTTTCATCTTAGGGTTCTGATTTGGTTTGAAGTTTGGCTTATGAAAATGTTTCTTTGGTTTAGAAGGTTTGCTTTCAATTAGATTTGCCTTGGAAGTAAACTCCTTGGCCCTTTCAGTTTTCTCTTTCTCTCTATTTTTCTCTTCAATTCTAATATGAATATTACATCTTCAAGGTTCATTTGTTTTCTTTTATGCTTCAGTTCTTTCTTGTAATCTTTCCATGAGTCGGGTAGTTTTTCAATTAGGGCTCCAACAACAAAGGCTTCGGGTAGGGTGATATTTTTATTTTTAAGATCATCAATTAGGACATGGTATTCATGAATTTGAGAGGAAATATCTTTTTCATCAGACATGACAAAATTCAAAAAATTTTCAATAGCAAATTTTTGAGTTCCAGCATCTTCAAGAATGTATTTCTTATTAAGACTTTCCCAAATTTCAGTTGCAGTTTTATAAGGACAGTAAACATCAAACAGTGCATTACTAAGTGTGCTGAGAATGATGTGTCTACAAATTTTGTTTGCCTTTTCTCAGTTTTGCAATTCCTTTTCTTTCTCTGGTTTAGGATCAGTTATAGTAAAGGCATAACCAGTTACATCAAGTGTAGACATAACCTTTTCTTGCCATCTTTTATAGCGGGTTCCATTAAATGGTTCAATCGTAGAGATGTCAGGTAGAGACTTAACATTAGTAGCAGCAACCATAGCAGTATCCATATCTACTCTTAAGATTGTTGGAAAATAATATACGATCTGCTAAGCTATTTAAATTAAACTTTCAAGAAGGAAGGAACTTCTCTATTTTGATCGAGGCGTGCGGAGCACTGTCCTTAAGAGTAGATCGCGCCCCTCTGAGAGAGTATCTCGGTGCAGCAGGTTGATGGCGGCCTACCCTCCAGGATTCAACGATCGCTGGCCCTGCAAGCGTGCACTCGTAATGCACTGGCCCTCGAACAGCTCGGTTTTGTTTCCTCCAGAGATGCAGGGAAGAACGAAGGGTTTAAGGAATTTATCAGAGGAAGAGGAAGATTGTTGAGCTCTGTGTTTTGAGAGCAGGAAATAGCCCTTTATAAAGAGAGTTTATCATCATTAGAAAATCTTTGGAAAGGGAAAACAATCCTTGGACAGAGAACCAATTTTTTCTTGTGCAGAGAAACAAACTGCCTTGGAAAGTGTCACTGCAATGACAGGACAGGACAGGGAAAGATACGAATCTCAACAGCTATTTCTGATCCAAATATCATGACAGGATTTGAAAAGATTTTATTTTAATTTTAAATCCAAAATAAAATTGGCAAAACTTAGCCTATTTGGGCACACCCGTGAGGCTTTGAAACCCGGATTTGCACCCCCCTGTGCGTGCGATGCGGGCGCACATGCGCATTTAAGGTTTTCTGGATACAGTAACCCAATTTCCTTCACTGGGCCTCAATGGGCTTGTGTGCGCGCGAGCACCCCCTGGTTTCTAGCCCACACAACCCATCATGAAAGGGACTCCATATATAAACACTAAAGAGTTCTTTTCCTATCCAATGTGGGACTAAAAGAAATTGGCTTAATTTTGAAATACTCTCAAAATACTAACAATCCCCCACTATTTTAAAATTAAAAGGAAGGATACTAGGAACGAGAGAGAAGAGGAGGAAACATAAGAACTCAATGCATCAATAGTGGTGCCTTTTGGTCTATGAACCACTACCTAGGATATGTAGGTGTGTCCCACAGGAAGTTGGTGAAATATAAAGTTTCTATGAACCAATCTTCCTAATTATGGATCATTAACCTACTACCCACATATTATTCTTAGAAGCGAGCTGTTCAAAACGGGTTGGCGCGAATCGGCCATGCGCCCTACCTGGATATTCATGAACGCTCTAGAGAATATGTCTACATTCTCATAAGAAGCAGCCCCACTTCCACACTCATATAGGTGGATCCATCAAGTGTGCATTGCAATTAAACACACCACTCAATAAGGGTTATGGTAATTTATTAAGAACTAATGCTCATCCTTCGCACATTGTAATTTGCACTATCTACATCATAGGAAGGGACTTCTCAATCATAAAATAATGATAGTGCATCTCTAAGTCAACAAATGATTTGTTATTACCTATATGAACCTATTCATGAGTTCATCAATCACATAAGTTGGGTTACTATCATTTTTGACTCTTTACCATAGACATGAGTCCCATTCCCCTCGATGTATTCTCCACTAGTTTTCTCCCTAGTGGTTTGGTAAATGGATCAGTTATATTAAGCTCTGACCTCACATAGTCAAGAGATATGATCCCATCATCCAGTAGCTGCTTTATAATTTTATGTCTTAGGCGAATATGCCTACTCTTTCCATTGTATATTTTATTCTTAACTCTAGCAATAGTACCTTGGTTATCACAATGAATTGACACAGACGGAGCTGGTCTTTTCCAAATTGGTATATCAATCAAAAGGTTCCTGAGCCACTCAGCTTCAGTACCTGCCTTCTCTAAGGCAACAAACTCAGACTCCATAGTGGAGCGAGCTGTGACGGTTTGCTTGGATGATTTTCAAGACACCGCACCCCCACCAAGTGTGATCACATATCCACTTGTAGATTTTAACTCATCAGAATCAGAGATCTAGTTAGCATATGAGTATCCCTCTAAACCAGAAGGAAAGCCACAATATGTCAAACTATAATTAATAGTTCCTTTTAGATATTTTAACACCCGATATAATGCTGTCCAATGGTCCTTATTAGGACAGTGAGTGTAACGACTAAGTCGTCCCACGTCATAAGTAATGTCAGGTCGTGTGTAATTCATCAAGTGCATTAAACTGTCAATGATTTGTGCATACTCAGATTGTGACACACTTTGTTCTTTATTCTTTCTTAAGTGAATGCTACCATCATAAGGTGTGGAAACAGGAGTGCAGTCAAAATGATCAAATCTCTTCAACATTCTTTCTATATAGTGTCCTTGTGAAAGCATGATATGATTAGAATCTCTAGTTATTTTAATTCCTAAGATCACATCAACTTCACCCATGTCTTTCATATCAAAATTAGAAGACAAAAATAATTTGGTGTCATTTACAATTTCTAAGTTTGTACCAAATATAAGCATATCATCAACATATAAGCATATGATAACACCAACATTATCCTTAAATTTAGTATAGATACATTTATCGACCTTATTAATCTGATAACCATAGGAAACAAGAACACTATCAAATTTATCATGCCATTGTTTGGGTGCTTGTTTTAAACCATATAAAGATTTTACTAGTTTGCAGACTTTGTGTTCATTTTTTGTTGTCACACAACCTTCAGGTTGGTCCATATATATTTCTTCTTCCAGTTCTCCATTTAAGAATGCAGTTTTAACATCCATTTGATGTATCACAAGCTTATGAATAGATGCTAAAGTAAACAACACTCTAATAGATGCAATTCTAGTCACAGGAGCAAATATATCAAAATAATCAAAGTCTTTCTTTTGAGTGTATCCTTTAGCAACCAATCTAGCTTTAAATTTATCCAAAGACCCATCAAGTTTCAGTTTTCTTTTAAATATCCATTTGCAACCAATTGGTTTTGCACCTGGTGGCAAATCAACAAGCTCCTAAGTGTGATTTGATAATATGAATTCTAATTCATTATTAATAGCCTCTTTCCAGAATGGAGCATCCGGAGAGGAGATAGCCTCTTTATAAGTGAGAGGGTCATCACCAACAAGAAATGTAAAGAAATCTTTACCAAAGTCAGTTTCTTTTCTAAATCTTTTACTTCTCCTTAGTTCAATCTCTTCATTATCATCAGATTCTTGTGCATGACTAGATGATGAAGCATGAGATAGTTTATCAACATGAGTTTTTAATGAAAAACATGCTCAAAGAATTCTGCATTTTTAGTTTCAACAATAGTGTTAACCTCCATAACATTATTATCACTTCTAGTCACAAGAAATCTATATGAAGCACTGTGATGTGTATAACCTATAAACATGCAGTTAAAAGTTTTGTGTCCTAGTTTCTTTCTTTTGGGTTCAGATAGAAGAACCTTAGCTAGGCACCCCCATACTTTTAAATAGTTTAAGTTTGGTGCATGACCTTTCCAGATTTCATATGGAGTTATGCCAGTTTTCTTATAGGGTATTCTATTTTGAATATGACAAGCAGAGAGTATAGCCTCCCCCCACAGATTCAGAGGTGCATCAGAACTTATAAGCATATCATTCATCATATTTTTGAGATTCTATTTTTCCTTTCAGCAACACCATTAGATTCAGGTGAATATGGAGGGGTAGTCTCATGAATTATGCCATGATGTTCACAAAATTCATTAAATTGTTTAAGTTCATATTCACCACCTCTATCTGATCTCAATCTCTTGATTTTCTTATTTAGTTGATTTTCAACTTCTGATTTATATTTCAGAAACATTTCAAAGGCTTCATCTTTGGATCTTAATAGATAGACTACTGTATATCTAGAACAGTCATCAATGAAGGTGATATAGAATCTTATACCACCTCTAATTAAGTTATTTTTAAAGTCACCAAGATCACTATGAATAAGCTCAAGCAATTCAGATTCTCTTTGTACACTTTTGCATGATTTCTTAGCGGATTTAGATTCAACACATATTTCACATTTGTCATGATTAGATATAGTTACATTATGCAAGAGACCTATATCTTTCATTTTCATAATGTAAGAAAAACCAACATGTCCTAACCTACCATGCCAAAGATCACAAGAGTGAATCATGTAAGCAGAAGAAGTAGATGCATTTTCATTCATGATTTCAAGTACATTCAGCATAAATAAACCCTGACTACAGTATCCTTTACCAACAAATTGTCCATTCCTAGTCATTACAATTTTATCAGATTCAAAGCAGACCTTAACTCCAGCTTTTCCAAGAAGGGAAACAGAAATAAGGTTCCAACGAATCTCAGGAACATGAAGCACATCTGTAAGAGAAAGGATCTTCCCTGAAGTAAGCTTGAGAAGCACCTTTCCCTTACCCACAACGGGTGAGGGCCTCGAATCGCCCATGAACACTTGTTCACCATCATCAACAGAGGATAAGAAGAGAAAGCTCCTCTGTCGGCACATATATGCCGGGTTGCCCCAGAATCAATCACCCAATTCTTATTATGTGCAACCATGTTAACTTTAGAGATTATAGCAGCAATAATGTCACTCTCAACTAGGCTAGCTTGTGGTTTGAATGGAGCCTCACCAGTCTTCCGGAACCTATACTGTGCTGAGTAGTGTCCGGTTTTGCCACACACATAATAGTTTCCGTTCTTCTTGAAAGTAGAGTTAGGGTTTCTTTTCATCTTAGGGTTCTGATTTGGTTTGAAGTTTGGCTTATGAAAATATTTCTTTGGTTTAGAAGGCTTGCTTTCAATTAGATTTGCCTTGAAAGTAAACTCCTTGGCCCTTTCAGTTTTCTCTCTCTCTATTTTTCTCTTTAATTCTAATATGAATTATTACATCTTCAAGGTTCATTTGTTTTCTTTTATACTTCAGTTCTTTCTTGTAATCTTTCCATGAGTCGGGTAGTTTTTCAATTAGGGCTCCAGCAACAAAGGCTTTGGGTAGGGTGATATTTTCATTTTTAAGATCATCAATTAGGACATGGTATTCATGAATTTGAGAGGAAATATCTTTTTCATCAGACATGACAAAATTCAGAAAATTTTCAATAGCAAATTTTTGAGTTCCAGCATCTTCAAGAATGTATTTCTTATTAAGACTTTCCCAAATTTCAGTTGCAGTTTTATAAGGACAGTAAACATCAAACAGTGCATTACTAAGTGTGCTGAGTATGATGTGTCTACAAATTTTGTTGGCCTTTTCCCAGTTTTGCAATTCCTTTTCTTTCTCTGGTTTAGGATCAGTTATAGCAAAGGCATAACCAGTTACATCAAGTGTAGACATAACCTTTTCTTTCCATCTTTATAGCGGGTTCCATTAAATGGTTCAATCCTAGAGATGTCAGGCAGAGACTTAACATTAGGAGCAGCAACCATAGCAGTATCCATATCTACTCTTAAGATTGTTGGAAAATGATATACGAAATACTACTAAGCTATTTAAATTAAACTTTCAAGAAGGAAGGAACTTCTCTATTTTGATCGAGGCGTGTGGAGCACTGTCCTCAAGAGTAGATCGCGCCCCTCTGAGAGAGTATCTCGGTGCAGTAGGTTGATGGCGGCCTACCCTCCAGGATTCAACGATCGCTGGCCCTGCAAGCGTGCACTCACAATGCACAGGCCCTCGAACAGATCAGTTTTGTTTCCTCCAGAGATGCAGGGAAGAACGAAGGGTTTAAGGAATTTATCAGAGGAAGAGGAAGATGGTTGAGCTCTCTGTTTTGAGAGCAGGAAATAGATCCTTTAAAAAGAGAGTTTATCATCATTAGAAAATCTTTGGAAAGCGAAAATAATCCTTGGACAGAGAACCAATCTTTCCTTGTGCAGAGAAACAAACTGCCTTGGAAAGTGTCACTGCAATGACAGGACAGGACAGGGAAAGATACGAATCTCAACAGCTATTTCTGACCCAAATATCATGACAGGATTTGAAAAGATTTTATTTTAATTTTAAATCTAAAAATAAAATTGGCAAAACTTAGCCTATTCGGGCACACCTGCGAGGCTCTGAAACCCGGATTGCACCCCCCTGCGCTATTGACACTTAAAAAAGACAAGATTCTTATTGGTCCGAACAATGTCTAAACTTGTTGACATTTACAAAAGACAAGTGAAAGATAGGCTGATTGGTCCGAACAATGTCTAAACTTGTTGACATTTACAAAAGACAAACGATAGACAAGCTGACGACCAGTTCTGTACTTGTTAACATTTACAAAAAACAAGTGACAGATAAGCTGACGACTAGTTTTCACCCATCTCCGAGGGACAGAGAAGCAATTTGGACTCTAAGCCCAGATTGTTTCTAAATAGACCTCAGCAGGTCTAAAATGCTAGCACTTAGCATCGCATGAGCCCAAAGGGATAGCCTCGCTTGATGGGCTAAGATTACCTAATTTCGCCTTGAAGCCATTCACAGCTCCGTCAGGAAGCAACTCATAGCTTCGCCAGAAGTGCTCAGCTAACTCCGCAGAGAGTTAACTTCGCTTGAAGCCACACGCAACCGCGCAGAAGGATATTCGGTAACTTCACCACAGACGACATCTAGCTCCGCTGAAGAGCTGTCTTCTAACTTCGCCACAGACGACATCTAGCTCCGCTGAAGAGCTGTCTTCTAACTTCGCCACAGACGATATCTAGCTCCGCTGAAGGGCTATCCTCTGACTTCGTCACATGCGCCATCCAGCTCCGCTATGAGCTCAATGCGGGCAGCGCCGCTGCAGGTCTGCTATAGTCAACCTATTGACCATTTAAATCTCAGGATGAGATCAAATCTGATCGAATCAAGACCAAATCTAATCAAGATTAGATCTGGGATCAAATTTGGCAGTTGATTGCCGTAATCTCTTGACTCTTCTAAAACGAGTAAGAGGATCAGGGGAAATCCTCCAACGATATGAAAAGGATCAAAACAGATCAAGAGGATCAACCGACCTGCTACTTCTAGCTTCGCAGAAGCCGATCCTAGCCTCGCAGCAAGGCTACTTTTCAGATTTAAACAGATTTGATTCAATCTGTTTCTATATTTTCAAGGGACAATTATACCCCTGCTCTCCCTATAAATAGCCCACCAGGGGCACAAGGAGAGAGGCGCACACACGAAGCCACCGGTTCCAGAGACCTCTACAGACGGACTGGACGGAGAGAGAGACGACTTCTTCACAACGTGAAAGGACGCACTGCGCGTACAAACAGAGATCTATTCTCTTGAATTCAGAGACTTTTAGAGAATCACTTCTCTAATCAGGGTGCTGATACCCTAATACCCCTTCTTCTCAAGGAATCTCCGGAACCAGGCGAGAAGGAATTCCTAAGCGAGGGCGGTTTTGAGAAGTAACAAGAGGGTTCTACCAACCTTCTGTTCTCTGATTCCCCGAACCAGGCGAGAAGGGAATCTCATCGCTCGCATCGTCAAAGGGACAAAGTGGTCATGCGCTGACCAGACTCCTATCGGCACACTTCTCCAGAATCTCAGAGGAGATCTACTTGTAATCTTTTTAGAATACTTGTAATTTAGCTCCTCGATCTTTTTTTTTTGTAAGTTTTCCCTTTTGCAAAATCAATGAAAAACAAGATGGCGACTCCGTTGGAGATTGATTTCTCTACTGCTGAGAATCAAGTGTCGCAATGCGACGAACAGACCTTCGGGTCTATCTCTGAATCCAGGAAAACCGGTGCAGCCAGAGCCTCTATGGCTAAATATTCAATACAGATAAGGCTCCTTGCGAGCCTATTGCGGTCCTCTGGCGCAACGAGGAAGCAGGCCCGCAGTGCAAGCCTATCACTTTCAAGAACCTGTTCGTTCACTTCGACCAAGGAAAATTTGAAGAAGTCCTCTCTAGGGGTGGTCTAATGCTTCATGCACGGAAGCATAGAAAGGTCTCCATGGCCAAAGCACCAGAAGAGAATTCTGTCAACACCCCTCAGCCTCGCGTGTGGTTAGTCAGGTTCCTTGCGAACCTATGTCTCCCTTGTCAAAGCAGATGTGGAGGCCAAAACAGAAGGCCTTGGATAAAGCCTCAGGTGTAGCCACGCCACAAGTGCGTCTCTCTCGCGAAGAAAAAGGGTAAGATGCCTGCCTGCTCCAACAATGCTGCTAGCCGGGAAGTTACAACGGTGACCATACCTTCGCTCAACTCAAGAGCAACAACTCGCGCCAGCCTCGTTCTCATGAGCGAAGCTACTGTACCACAGTGTACGCGTGATGTTCATAGCCGCGAAGCTGGAACCAAAGCACCGCAGCGTGCTTCGTTTCTCAGTTCCTCAACTATTAAGCTCGCTCTTCGCAGTGGAGCTAAGGGATTGTCCCTAAGTGCTGATAGCGTTGCTTATGCAGTTTCAGCGCCCAAGGGCATTTCCAAAGCTTTTAGCCGCGAACTTAGAGCCAAAGCACTATCTAAGGCTAATCGCCTTCGCAGCAGCATAGCGGATAAAGCACCACAGCGTGCTCCGCTTTCCAGTTCATCAAGCGCTAAGCTCACACTTTATGGCGGAGCTAAGGGATTGTCCCTAAGTGTTGACAGCGTTGCTTATGCAGCTTCAGCATCCAAGGACATTCCCGAGTTTCTTAGCCGCGAAGCTAGAGCTGAAGCACTATTTTGTGCTAATCCCCTCTGTGGTGATAAAAGGAGTAGAACATCGTCCTATGCGCGATCTAAAAGAGCCTCTGCCTGGATAGTTTAGGCCCGACTGGGTCTGACTTGCGAGAATTCTTGACAAACAAACGGAAGTCAGAATCTTTCCGAACTACTCCCCCCTCATCCAGTTCCAGAGAAATCAAAACTTCACGAAGATATTCCGGATGAAGTCTTCGAGTCCAATATAACTTCAGAAGATGAAGTATGGCAGATGTTCTTCGATGGAGCATCACGAATAGGTCCTAAGGGCAAGATCATCGCCAGCGTGGGAGTTGTGTTTATCTCTCCACAGAATCATGTCCTTCCTAGAGCATTTTCTCTGACGGAATCATACTCCAACAATGTAGCGGAATATAATGCCCTACTCATTGGTCTTCAGCTCGCCCACGAAATGGGGGTACGCTACCTCGAAGCTTACGACGATTCAAAACTGATTATCAATCAGGTTAAAGGCAAATATGAGGTCCGCCACGAAGACTTGGTGCCATATTATCACACAGTCATCGAATTGGCTAATCTGTTTGATGGCTTCTACATCGGGCACGTATCTCGATCTCAGAATACCAAGGCGGATGCTCTTGCTGCATTAGCAACAACACTAGCCTTGCCAATCGACACCGAGTATCACCTAACAGTGGCGACTCGACACCTTGTCTGCTCTAAGCATATGTTAAGAACCAGAGAGGTCTATAATATCTTGACGGATCTTGAGCCGAGAGATTGGCAATTTTCTCTCATCGACTATGCCCTACATGGTCTGCTGCCAGACGAGCCTAAAGAAGCGACATCTATCAAACGAAGGTCTCCCCGCTTTTACTATGATCCAACTCTGAAGACACTTTATCGTCGTTCATATGACGGCGTCCTCCTCCGTTGCCTTTCTAATTCAGAGGCACAGGAAGTGCTTAAAGAAGCACATGACGACATTTGCGGAGCTCATCAGCCAGGTCCAAAGCTCAAAGACAGATTGCATAGGCTTGCATACTATTGGCCAACCATGATAGCCGATGCCATCCAGTATGCACGGAGGTGCAAAGCATGCCAAATTCATGCGGATTTCATACACCAGCCCCCGGAGTTGCTCTACCCAACTGTCGCTTCATGGCCATTCGAAGCATGGGGAATCGATGTCGTAGGGCCAATCAGCCCCTCTTCGATAAGAGGTCACCGATTTATCTTGGCAATGACCGATTACTTCTCAAAGTGGGCAGAAGCTATACCACTGGTTGAAGTCAAAACCACTAATGTGGTTAATTTCATCAAACACCATGTCATCCATCGATTTGGTGTCCCTAGGCGGATCATCCATGATAATGGTCCCAATTCATAAGTCAGGTATTCTATCGGTTCTGCGATAAATACCGAATTCAGAATGTGGCTTCGACTGCCTATAATCCCGCCGCTAATGGCTTGGCGGAAGCATTCAACAAAACGATCATCAAGCTACTCAAGAAATTCGTCTCCTCGAATAAGCGAGATTGGGATGAAAAGCTTGGTGAATGTCTTTGGGCCTACCGAACCACGGTTCGGACACCGACAGGCAATACACCTTTTTTCCTGGTGTACGGGTGCGAAGCAGTTATCCCATTGAAAATCCAAATGCCGTCGTTGCGAGTCGCTTTAATGACTAAAATCACATCAGAAGACAATGATCGGTTGCGTCTTCAAGAGCTCGAAGCCCTAGATGAGAAGCGACTACAAGCTCAGCAACACATCGAACTGTATCAAGCTCGAATCTCAAAAGCCTTCAATAAGAAGGTCAAACAAAGAGTCTTCCAGAAAGGAGATTTAGTTTTAGCCGTCAGACGACCGATAATTATGACGCACAAGACCAAAGGCAAATTTCAGCCTAAATGGGAAAGACCGTTTGTAATAGAAACAGTCTATTCAAAAGGAGCATACCTCCTTATGACTTCAGATGGTGATTTACTCATGATGCCGGTCAATGGCAAATTCTTAAAGAAGTATTATCCTTGATTAAGGATCCTTCTTATGATCAAGTTAACACCACACCCCTGATCAAGACCTTCATATCCAAGGTACATGCAAAGAGAGCCTCTTTCTTCCCCCCAAACGAGATCGCGCAACCATAAACCAGTAGGAACCTGGTCATACGTTGTTTGTCTCCAAGGAGAATCAAAGTTATACATACGCTAACTAGATGGTCCAACATCCTTGACGATTAAGGATAGAGGAAAATATTGGCCTTTAAGCCCAACATGATTCCTCGACAACTCATCATGCTGAGGGGAATAGCATGGCTAGCCTGACTCAAACGGTAGTTAGCAAATGCATATCAAACCCGTTGACAGCTGAGAATTTGCTAAAAATCCTAAGGGACCTGTTCCCATTTGATTCCCTCTCCAAAATCACTTACCAATTCTCATCCATGGAATGGTAAGACCACATACAAAGATCTTTTCATCCATTTCGCTGTTACGTTAACATTAAACCTATGACAGTGATCACCTTGAGCTTGATGGCGTCTCAATCGGTTATGTCATTGCGACCTCTGAACCGGCAGACAGCCAAGTCTCAATTTGAGCTTGTTGACATTTACAAAAGACAAGTCTCAATTTTGAGCCTGTTGACATTTACAAAAGACAGGTCTCAATACTTGTTGACATTTACAAAAGACAAGTATCACCCTTTCGGTCCGACAAGGACTACCTTGAGCTTGGTGGCGTCTCAATCGGTTATGTCATTGTGACCTCTGAACTGACAGACAGTCAAGTCTCAATTTTGAGCTTATTGACATTTACAAAAGACAAGTCTCAATTTTGAGCCTGTTGACATTTACAAAAGTCAGGTCTCGATACTTGTTGACATTTACAAAAGACAAGTATCACCCTTTCAGTTCGACAAGGACTACCTTGAGCTTGGTGGCGTCTCAATCGGTTATGTCATTGCGACCTCTGAACAGGCAGACAGCCAAGTCTCAATTTTGAGCTTGTTGACATTTACAAAAGACAAGTCTCAATTTTGAGCCTGTTGACATTTACAAAAGACAGGTCTCGATACTTGTTGACATTTACAAAAGACAAGTATCACCCTTTCAGTCTGACAAGGACTACCTTGAGCTTGGTGGCGTCTCAATCGGTTATGTCATTGTGACCTCTGAATCGGCAGACAGCCAAGTCTCAATTTTGAGCTTGTTGACATTTATAAAAGACAAGTCTCAATTTTGAGCCTGTTGACATTTACAAAAGTCAGGTCTCAATACTTGTTGACATTTACAAAAGACAAGTATCACCCTTTCAGTCCGACAAGGACTACCTGGAGCTTGGTGGCGTCTCAATCGGTTATGTCATTGCGACCTCTAAACCGGCAGACAGCCAAGTCTCAATTTTGAGCTTGTTGACATTTACAAAAGACAAGTCTCAATTTTGAGCCTGTTGACATTTACAAAAGACAGGTCTCGATACTTGTTGACATTTACAAAAGACAAGTATCACCCTTTCTGTCCGACAAGGACTACCTTGAGCTTGGTGGCGTCTCAATCGGTTATGTCATTGAGACCTCTGAACCGGCAGACAGCCAAGTCTCAATTTTGAGCTTGTTGACATTTACAAAAGACAAGTCTCAATTTTGAGCCTGTTGACATTTACAAAAGACAAGTCTCGATACTTTTTGACATTTACAAAAGACAAGTATCACCCTTTCAGTCCGACAAGGACTGCCTTGAGCTTGGTGGCATCTCAATCGGTTATGTCATTGCGACCTCTGAACCGACAGACAGCCAAGTCTCAATTTTGAGCTTGTTGACATTTACAAAAGACAAGTCTCAATTTTGAGCCTGTTGACATTTACAAAAGACAGGTCTCGATACTTGTTGACATTTACAAAAGACAAGTATCACCCTTTCAGTCTGACAAGGACTACTTTGAGCTTGGTGGCGTCTCAATCGGTTATATCATTGTGACCTCTGAACCGGCAGACAGCCAAGTCTCAATTTTGAGCTTGTTGACATTTACAAAAGACAAGTCTCAATTTTGAGCCTGTTGACATTTACAAAAGACAGGTCTCGATACTTGTTGACATTTACAAAAGACAAATATCACCCTTTCAGTCCGACAAGGACTACCTTGAGCTTGGTGGCGTCTCAATCGGTTATGTCATTGCGACCTCTGAACCGGCAGACAGCCAAGTCTCAATTTTGAGCTTGTTGACATTTACAAAAGACAAGTCTCAACCTTGAGCCTGTTGACATCTACAAAAGCCAGGTCTCGGCTTTCAGTCCGACAAGGACTACCTCGAACTTGGTGGCGTCTCATCGGTTATGTCATTGCAACCTCTGAACCGGCAGGTAGCCAAGTTTCATTATTCAGTACAAGTAAGGACTGTTTCCTCAGAAGGCTGCAATACAACTTGGAAGCGACAATTCAGAAAGTAGAACAAGTTGGAAACACGACAGAAAGGTAAAATAAAATTACTTTTATTAATTCCAAAAAGAAGTGATACATGGAGGCGCATATATTACAAGCTATAGGGGTGCGTCATTAGATTTGATCCGTCCCTCAAGAAAGACCAGCCTTGCCTTCCTATCATCAGCAGCCCTGACAAGAGCCTGCGACCTTAGCTCAGCCTCATTAAAACTCGCCGTCTGGGCCAAGCGAGCCTCAACCTCAACCTCAACCAAGGTTGCCCTCTGAGCTAACTCCTGTCGCGAGAGTTCGTCACTCTGAGCCTTAAGCTGCTCAAGCTGCGCAGACTCTTCAAGACGTACTGGTTCAGCTTTGGATAAAAGAAGATTTGCCTTCCTGATCATCTCCTTGGCCTTTTCAATTTTATCTTCGGCGTCAAGAAGAGCGCTGCTAGAAGCATCTATGGCATCTCCGAGCTCGACCTTCCTCGTCTCCAAGGATTTCAAGTTTGAAGAAATGGCCTTAGCGGCTTCCTGAGCGGCAAGATGGGCTTCATGCATTTGAGCGACAAGGTGCGTAAGCTGCTCATTAACCGAAGACTCCAGGTCTGAATGGCTAGACGGCGCCATTCCTCTACATCCCTCTCAAGTTGGTTTACCAGGAGTTCCAATGTAGTGGCCTGGTCGTCCCTCCGAAGTCTCGAATACTCTCGATGTTTCGGGAGAAGACCACCTTTAGAGCAGAAAATGAAGTAGTCGAGCCTTTCAAAATCAAAGCGATGGATCGCCTCAAGTTCTTATAAAAGCTATCGACTAATTCGGCCAGAAATTCATTCTCGGCCTCAATCACTCCTGGCAGACGGGCAGCCTCTAAAGATTCCACCGGCTTTATCGACACCACCGTGGAAGGAATGGTAGAAGCACTGGCTGTAGCAACATGAGAGATCGTCGGTGATCTCGGAGGAGTCTTCATCGAAACCAATACACTAGCCACGACCGAGGTCGGACTAGTGACTACTTCCGGAGAACGGGCTCAACCACCAGCATCGGGGAAGTAGGACTTGTAATCACCCTCAGCTCCGCACCTGACAAAATAGATGGCGCTGGCGAAACTGATGGCACCTCACTCGTTGATACAGTTGAAAGTGAGGTTGCCTCCGTGACTACTGTCCCCTCAATCTCTGTTCCTCTGACTGGCTCAGGCTGATAAGAGGGCAGGTCACCATACAAAGCATCCAACTCAGCAGCGTCCGCCGCGATTGAAGTGCTTACTTCACCCCTGGATCCCTCAGAAAGACGGGTGGGCTCTCTTGAAGTCGATGCACCCAGAGGCGGAACACCTGCAACAAGACTTTGTTTAGGCAGGGCATAACAAATAGCAAGAGTCAAAAGGACAAGACCGTACCAACAGATAGTGTCGCCTCAATCTTCTTGACGGTTACATCAGTCTCTACGGGCTCCATTGGAAAATCTTTGGCGGAGTCAATACGAATGGCCGGCCCGCCTTCGCTTGCCGAACCCTCCGTGGTCCACCCAAAGGAGCTAGAAGCTTCGGAACTTCCTTTCGAAGTCCCGGCGCCCGAAGGACCGACATCAGCCACATCATCTCCGGACTCTTCTAAGACGGCGAAATAGCCAGCCTCATCGCCCTCCTTATAAGTAAACAAGGGATCATAATGCTCCCCTTGTTCTCCGACAACTTCAGTTCTCGGGCTTCTCACCGCCTCGGTTCCTGCATCACAAAGCAAATAATGAGCTGTCCGAAATACATAAAAAGTATATTACAAGGACGAAGCTGATCTTACCCGGGTCAGGAGCGGCTTCGCCAGTAGTTGGTTTAGGGACCGACAATTCAGTTACTAATGGGACAGGAGGAGGTGCCGCAGAAGGTTCGCCCTCTGCAACAACCGTAGGAGCGTGACGCCGGGGCTTCTTCACCAACTGCTTCCTACGAGATCCACCCTCCCGCTTTCTTTTGAAGTGGACGTCAGGATCCTCTTCCTCCACTTCTTCTACATCGGCATGTTCTATAGGGGCTGTCTCCACCACGCCAGAAGCAGCTGCTGGAGCCTCAGCACCTGTCTCCGCTTCAAAGCGAGGACTTCCTGCGTCCGAGGCTTCGCTGTCATCGACAGCAACGAATTCCTCTATGCCCGGGATGCGAACCCTCTTACCCTCATTTTTTTCAGAGACCTTCCGCTTTAGTCGCTGAGAAATTAACTTCACACCCAAAGAATTAACAGAGAATCCAAGGGGTGTGGAGTTAGAAGTTGTATACCACTGGCAGAAGCCCGGGGTCGTTAGAAGGTTAGGAGTCCTCAGCGGCGTGCACAGCCGCGCCTCGGTACAGCCTGCAATGAAGAACCGTCAGGTACAGGCTCCATCAATGAGGCTCCCCATGAAAGCCAAATTGCTGTTCGAATTGCCCACGTACAGTTAGTCATATCCAAACTGACGGGCAAACAGACTTGGAAAGTAAGGCTCCAAGTAGCAGGTGTCCCCGCTTCTATACAATAAATGTGAGGGCTGAATGCTGACCAGCCACTCAAAAACTCCCCGGCTCAATGACGTTTGCCCTTCCCCCACATCCTTGAACTCTTCACTATAGCCCGCATCCCGAATGTACGGGAAGCAGCGGAAAAGGCTATAGACGTCATAGCGGCGCAGCAATTTACGGGCCTCAGCCACGTAAGTCTTCTGCCATGAACATCCTTCGAATCGGAGGAGAAGCGCCGTTCGAACACCTTCTGGGGGGTCCTCTACGGCTTCAATCAAGGAGGGACAGTGAAGGGCGAACCACGCCATCAAATAAGTGTACGGCAGACCTACTCTGGGTTTGGTCCGTCGCAGGGCAAAACAGTCCCCTTTCCCCGCTTCGTCGTTGGTGGCCTACAGAAAGCCTCCGTCAGTGCGCGAAGGCCTCTCTGAATACAGCACACCATGGCCGGAAAAAGTCCCAGAGAACGACTATGGACTAAACGAACGGCGGGCAACAAAACAGTCGGATGAATGACGTCGCCCGAAGAAGACGGCACCACACTCCTCTTCAGCCAGACCGTCAAGAAACCAGCTAGCAGCGCCTTTCGGGACATCGGCCGACGAACCTGGTGATGAAAACTCTGAAGGATATCACCTTTCTCATAAGGGCCATCATCTTCTTTCACAATTAGATCCCTTGAGAATGCTTGTGCATCCGGCTAAAGATGTCTTCGTCAGCAACTCCATAATGAGCCGCTTCAGGAGTGTTTTCCATATCGGGGAACAAATAATCTCCCCAGCTCTTCAAGCTGCATGAAGTTCCCTTACTGTTTCCATGCATACTGGAGCAAATGTACAAATGGCACATCAACTCCCGGTAGGTCTCAAACAAGGTGGGCTCCTGCTTCTCCAGAAGCGCCAATTCCGCCTCGCATGGGAAGTATTCTTCATATGGGAAGGATCCCAAGGGCAGAGCAGAGACTTCCCACATCTCATGCAGAGCCATGCCCAGTTCGCCAACAGGGGTGAAGAAAGTCCCTGTAGCCGGGCAGTATAACTCGAAGATGGCGTAGAAGCACGCTATGCTCATCTGAATGCCGTAGTAGGTCGCCCTGACGGCCTCATAAAGGTTCAGCCTCTCCAGATCCTCCTCGAAATGAGCGAGGACATATAGAGTCAAATCCCTCCACCATGCCTTCGGAGGGTGAATCCAGCCTGGAGTCCTGAAATCAGTGGCCGGGTAGTTCCCATAAACTTTAAAGAATTGATTGCCAAAAGTCTGTGCCACTGCAGGATTTTCTCCCACTGGGATGTCTCGTAGTACATTCCTAGGGTGTAGGCCCATTATGCAACGAGGAGGCCCTGCTCTTGCATAACCAGGAGAGTAAAGCATCAATTTCCCTACGTGGACGGATTCGGTACTCCGACTCACTTGCCACGGCATCTTCCGAGCCCTTGTCACGCATTGGAAGAAGGACAGAGGAAAGTGCCGCTTGCTTGATGGAAGATAGAACTTCTCGCCATCCATTTGAAAAATCCATTGCCCCTCTCCGCCCAGCAGCTGGCGATCATGGTCTGGCGCCGCGTCTCCAAACATGAAGCCGGGCTTACGATGGATTCTTCGGTCAGAATCTTCAAGAGGAGGAGTAGTCAAAATGCTCCTCATGGTGCGCTGGTCCCCACCATAAATAAGCGTGTCCCAAGCAGGAGAGCTCCGCTCGCTGAACAGCGAAGCCTGCCCTTGGAATTGTAAGCTGACGTTGCCATCTAGCCCCCTGGCTGTGCCGAAGAGACTGTTTAAAAGACCAGGAGTGTAGTGCACTGCAAGAACAAAGAAAAACTATGATTAGTTCGTCAGCCAAACAAAGGCTAAAATAAGAAAGCAAAATCCGTCAAGGCATAGCCTCGCTCTCCGAGCGAAGCTAGCTTGACGATAGCTTCGCCCCGAAGCTTAGCCTCGCAGCTGCAGTGTAACTCCGCACTTCACACGAAGGCAGGATACAGGAAAATATCTAAGTGTTAGCTTCGCTCTAGAAGCTTAGCATAACAGAATGCGACACAGCCCCAAGGGCTAACTTCGTCAGAAGGATATTATGGTCTAAAGATCATTTTAAGGGTATTAAGGTCCTTTTCAGTTACATGTTAAAGGACAGCTTCGCATCTTGTCATTCAACAGGATGTGAACCGCCTAAGGGATAGCTTCGCTTGGAAGCTTAAAGAAGGACTCTTCAGTTCTTGGATTCCCAGTTAAGAAATCAAGGGCAATTCAGGGAATTGAACTCCCTAAAATCACGAGATCATGATTGATCGTCCTGGGCTCATCTAAAGATAGCCAGAAATTGGCTTTAAGAGAGAGACGACAGTCTCTAATCGAAAGGGAAAGATCCCTACCGGCGATTGGTCGTTCGATGACCGGAGGAGGAGAAGGACCCTCCGCTGCAGAAGTTGCCACTTCTTTTCCCGCTCGTCTCTTGGGAGTCATTAAAGAACAATGCAAGTTCTTGAAGAAGAAGAAGAAGAAAAGAGTCAAGTGCTCTGTAAATTTCAAAGAGAAGTGATGCCTTCTCTCTCAGCCCGATGAGGCTTTTATAGGCTAATGATCGCCTGAAATGACGCCTCGAAAACAGTAAAAGCTGTTGTTTCAAATTAATTTGAAACGGCGCCTAAAGCGCCTTCCCGAGAAGCGCTGATTCAGCCCCACTAGGGGCTAACTTCGCCACGAGTCAAATGCGGACTTCGCACGATGCATCAATAACTTCGCCGAAAGGATTGCCTTAGCCTCGCTAAAGGCACAGCCCGAACTTCGCGAGAAACTCATACTAGCTTTGCTGGAAGCTCATTCCTGATTCAAAAAGGATCCTGTCTTTAACTTCGCGTGAAGTCTAGCTCCGCCGAACCAATTCAAGCGTTCTCAAATCAAAAAGAAGGCATAGCAAAATCAGATAAGTAGAAAATGAATCTTTATTGATTTAAAAGGAAAGGTACATTGATGCTACTACATCAAGGTTGTGTTTCATACAACAGAATCATTTGCTCAAAAGGTATACAAGTGGTCTTATCTACTTTCAAGGGAAACCAACTGGACACGAAAGGCCTTCCTCCTGCACAAGGCCGTAAGCCTTCGCACAAAAACAGATGGTGCCACCAGGACAGATTGTGCCACCAGGAAGCTGGACCTTCTTTGATCAAAACTGGCAAAGGACTGGTTGCCACCAGAAGGCTGGATCGTCTTTAATGAAAATTGGCAATGAAGGATCCGAGACCTTACAGGTGACGTCCGCTTTTCCGAAGTGGATCATCTCGGATAAGCGACTACCAGCCTCGCCTTGAAGTGGATCATCTCGGATAAGCGACTGCCAACCTCTTCTGGAACGCACATCGGCTGTCCCAGTTCGTTCCTCCTGCTTAAGATTAAAGTTTCAACTGGAAAAGCAAGAGGCAACTTTTTGGTCTCTTTCATCAGAACAAAAGAATAGCGACATAGCTCAGCTCACTGCAATACAAACTGAAACAAGTTAGCAGTAAGTCAAAGGAAAAACTGCAAAAACGCTAAGTCAAATCCTTGGGGCGAAGCAATTTATATCCGATTCAGTTAAGGATTGATTTCAGTTACAACAGAGGATAGTCTCGCTTGCACAGTGATGATGGGCTAGCTCAGCATAAGCCAAGTCCTAGCCTCGCCGATATGGCTAAGTCAGACCGATCCTGAGGGACGCAGTCTTGACCCCACCTATATGGCAAGACTGGCTCAACTTTGAAGAGACTTAAGTCCCAAGTTTTGCCTGTGTGGCGAACTTAACAAGCATGTAATTATCTTTCTTTATTCAAGTGATAGCTTCGCTGGGAAGCTGGACTGAAGCCCTTCTCTGCAAATCAGTCAGACGTAAGGGAAATCAATCCCTGAGGTAGCTGTTAAAGTTAAGTTAAGGGAGATAAACTCCCTAAATGCATTTGTCTATTGGTAAAGTCTCTGGATGACCGAGACTTACCGGTCCTTGGCCGGGTAATAACCAGAGTGGGCATCCCCACTAGTTCAGAGATCTGAGTATCTCTCTCAACCAAGAGAAGAGAAGAGAAAAGCAGACCGCTTCTCTTCAGAGGACCTCAAGTGTCCTATTTATAGGCCTCATGGCCTGAGCGCTGCCGCTTCAAGCATGGAAGCGCGAACGCATTTAAGGCATTAATTGAGCCTTGAAAAAGGGAAAGGTTTCCCTCAAAACCGTACAAGGAAGAAATGATCTCCCATTAAGGCATTTATTAAGCTTGGAAAAAGGGAATATTCTCCCTCGAAAGCGCACAAAGGAGAAGTAATTCCCCTCGATTAATGCAAAAGAGGTTATTATAACCTCGAATAAGGAGCGATCCTTCTCGTAACTGGCCGAAGGCTGTGGCCTCGGGAAAGGAACAACGTTCTAAAGCGAACTTATTCCGGGAGGCTCAGACGCGGAACTACCTAGACGCGAAGCTACCCAGAGTCGCGAATCTACATGATTCTGCGGCGAATCTATCCCAAAGCAGGATTAAAAGAGAAGCTGAACTCAACCACCATGGCGACGTTCGTACTTCACATACCACCGATCAAAGTAATTCAAAGTATTTCGAAGTCTGAGCCATTGCAGACTTTCGAAAACTTTGAAGGGGTCTTGTTGACACTTAAAAAACACAAGATTCTTATTGGTCCGAACAATGTCTAAACTTGTTGACATTTACAAAAGACAAGTGAAAGATAGGCTGATTGGTCCGAACAATATCTAAACTTGTTGACATTTACAAAGACAAGCGATAGACAAGCTGACGACCAGTTCTGTACTTGTTGACATTTACAAAAGACAAGTGACAGATAAGCTGACGACCAGTTTTCACCCATCTCCGAGGGACAGAGAAGCAATTTGGACTCTAAGCCCAGATTGTCCCTAAACAGACCTCAGCAGGTCTAAAATGCTAGCACTTAGCATCGCATGAGCCCAAAGGGATAGCCTCGCTTGAGAGGCTAAGTGATCAGCATGATTTTGTCACATTTTCATACCCATATTTATCTATCATTTGTTTATAAATAATGCTACTCGGGTATCTTTAGTCTATTTTGCAGACAAAGTTATTAGGAGAAGACTGGACCACAAAAGACTCTTTCAGACCGTAAAGCACATTAAAATGAGTTGAAGGCGAGATCGGAGGCTTGACACTGTCGGGATCGCTCTACTACGCCTAAAACTGACATCAAAGAGTTCGAGGCCAGTTGGTGTGAAAACGCAATTTTGCAAAAGTCAGGAGCTTAAACGCAAAATGGACAGAGATGTAAAAGTGCAAAATTTAATTCAATAATTCTCGTTGTAATTTTGTATTTGTTTTGAATTTTTATGTAAAATAATCAAAACCCTAAGCCTATAAATAGCCAAGGCTAGGGTTTTGAGAGGAGGCTGTTTTTTCACTTTTACGTACAATTTTTTTTAGATCTGAGAATTTGAAGTTTCGAATTTTTCTTTTCTCTCAATATTGCTATTTTCTTCTTCTTTGATCTTGATTGATTCATCTCCTTCATTATCAAAAGTCTATTTCTATTTTTTTTCTGCATCACAACAGTTCCTCCTACATCAGAAAGAAAAAAAAAAGAAAGAGAAGAAGAGGCGCTGTGCGCCCAAGCATCAAGAAAAAAAAAAAAGAGAGAAAAGGCTACAGAGAGAGAGGCTGTGCCCCTCTCTCTGCGCACAGGACCGGGAGAGGCAAAAGGGCACCAAGTGGCGCCTCTTGATTGGAGCAAGTAGCGGCACCTCTTGCCGCCCTGATTTTGAAGCAAGGCTGCTGCAAGCCTTGTGAGTGGACCAGTGCAAGGGAAAGCCCGCAGGCGCCCCTCTCCACCTACAGGTGCAGGTCCCGCGACCTGCAAAGGTAAGTATTTTTTTTTTAATTAGTTTAAATTGATTAGTGTAATTAATTAGTATTTCAATTAATTGTTTAATTAAGTTAGATAATTATAAACTGATTTAATTAATTTAGTTGATTGTTAATTTTATCATGAGTAGCTTATTTGCTGCAAGCGCTTAGGGGAGAAGAACCTAGACTTAATTCTGGTGGACTGAGTAATTCTCTTATTTATGATTGTATGCACACCAATTGACCTACTACTTTTAGGAAATTAATTTCTAGAATAACTGGATATTTGACAGGCTATGTATCAGGATTAATGGTCATGCTTAGGGTCTGTTGCATTTATGTTATCTGTTTAATTTAGTTAATTCATCTTTGATGGACTATGTAACAGAATAATAGCTTGTGCTTAAATCTAGTGTTCAAAATTAATGTGCCTCTTAGACATAGAGATTTGTGTGTATTACAAAACTGGTATGGAGACCAAAATTGTCCACTTGATGCTAGCTTAGGGGATTCGATCCTACGTGCTTGACTTTTCTTTTACTATAATTAGTTCTCATAGCTCACAAACCCATAAAATTTTTGATCAATTCGTCCAAAGTGCTGAAACCAAAAGAACCACCTGTCCCTGTGGACCGACCCTCAAGTGCTACAATCAAACGACCGTGCGCTTGCGGTTATTTTAAAACGAGGAGACAGAATCTCCCCATCAAGTTTTTGGCGCCGTTGCCGGGGATCGGTGTCCTCTTTAGTCTTAGCACGTCTACTGAGAAAAAAATAAAAAAAATTTCAGTGCTACCCAAGCATCACATATTCCAACTCTGTTCCTACGCTGATACATGTCAGCTTAGGAACGCGACTCAAAAGGACGTCTTGTCAGCATAGATACGAACGAGATCAAGATGACTGACCCTGTTCCACCAATGGTCCTCATGGACCGATGTTACCCTCCTTGATCATCACACCCTTCATGCATCAGATTGCCAGAAGCTACTGAGAACAACTACGAGTTGAAGCCACAATATATCACTATGCTCCCCAAATTCTCCGGACTGGAATCTGAAGATGCATATATGTTTATCAATGAATTTGAGGAGGTGTGTGCAATGATGAGAATTAGGCAGCTGAGTGAAGATGGAGTCAAACTAAGGTTCATCCCTTTCTCACTCAGGGACAATGCAAAGAAGTGGTCGTACAGCCTCACAACAAACTCAATTACTACATGGGCAGAGTTTGTTGCAGTCTTTCTAAAAAAATTTTTCCCAATGCACAAGACTGCAAGGATTCGATCTGAGATCAATCAATTCAGACAACGGGACAAAGAACCATTTTGGAGATATTTAGAAAGGTTTAAGGACCTTCTAGCTTAATGTCCCCATCATGCCATAGAAAAGTGGCGCCTCTCTGTTAGATTATCTACGAGGGTGTTGATTACAACTCGAAAACTCTTCTGAATCCATGAGTCATGGTGACTTCATGAGGATGACAGATGATGATGCATGGATATTCCTCGAAGAGATGGCAGAGAAAACAATGCAGTGAGAAGGGTTTAATGAGAAGCCACCAACTACAAATTCAACCACCACATCGAGGAGTGGCATGCATTTGATCGAAAACTCCATTGCAGCTGAAGCAAAGATGGCCGCACTGATGAGAAGGATTGAAGTGTTGGAAAGCAAGGGGACTCCTCCTCAGCAATTCGATCAAGTGAATCAGACCTCTGTACCAAGTTGCTTTAACTGTCAATCTCCAACTCATGTCATGGAAGATTACCCATTCCTTCCAAACCCACTAATGAATAGTCAGGGACAACAGTTAAATGCCACTTATCAGCGACAAAGGAATGATCCATTTGCACCAACATACAATCCAGGGTGAAAGAATCACCCTAACTTTTCATGGAATCAAGGAGGAGGATATCAAGGAGGGGCATCAAGCACCTCCCAACCAAGTGGTTCACAGTCCACGAGGCCAAACACATTTCAATACAACAACAACCGGCCTTTGTGGCACCACAATCCACTCCAACATATGCAAATCCATCAATGCCGCCACCAGGATTTGGGAGTGATCAGAAGTTGAACGCCATGGAGAAGAACTTCAACTCATTTATGCAATCGACGAATCAGATGTTCCAGTCCAATCAACAGATGTTGCAATCTAATCAACAAGCCATACAACAGCTCACGTTGCAAATGAGTAAGATGTCTTCTCAAATGAATGAAAGAGAAAGAGGGACTTTCCCCAGTCAACCTGAGATCAACCCCAGGGATACCAGAGCTAACAATAACACTTCAAATTCAGCTCAACTGAATGCAATCCACATATTACGGTCTGGGAAAGAGGTGGACAATCAGGTGGAAGTCTATGATCATACAAAATCAACTGACCCGGTGGCAGATCCATCACCCTCAAGCTCTAGCAAAGAAAGTGAAAAGGAAACTGAGGAAGTTATTGAGCCTACATATGATCCACCGGCCCCTTTCCAAATAGGCTCCGATCTAAGAAGAACACAACGCAGATGGAGAAGATCTTAGAAATTTTCAAGCAAGTCAAAGTGAATATTCCTCTCCTTGAAGCTATCGAACAGGTTCCATCATATGCAAAGTTCTTGAAGGATCTATGCACAAAGAAACGAGCTCATCAAACTCCTAAGAAGGTCTTCCTTGCTGCAAATATTAGCGAGATCATAAAGAGCACAATGCCAGTGAAATACAAGGACCCTGGATGTCCGACTCTATCCTGCACTATTGGGACTATAGTGATTGACAAGGCCTTACTAGATTTGGGGGCAAGTGTCAACTTACTTCCATACTCAGTCTACAAGCAGTTAGGAGTGGGTGAGTTAAAACCTACAAGGATTACCTTGCAACTGGCAGATAGATCGGTAAAAATCCCAAAGGGCGAGGTAGAAGATGTGTTCATCAAGGTTGGAGAATTCATATTCCCAGTCGATTTTGTTGTCCTTGAAACTGCACCGGTGGAAAACCCGAGAGGACAAATTCTGGTGATTCTTGGCCGATCTTTCTTGGCAACATCAAATGCGTTGATAAATTGTCGTAGTGGGTTAATGAAACTCACCTTTGGGAACATGACTATTGATCTCAATATTTTTAATCTTGGAAAGCAACCATGCGATCACTCTGATCAACCTTTTGATGTCAACATGATCCAAGGGATATCAAGTGAATATTTTGAAGATGAAGGATCAGACATCGAGCATCTTGACCAAGAGTCAGAGTCGGACGAAATGGAACATTTTGAAGATGATGAAGCATTCGTACGAGCTGATCAAGTGTGTACAACGCACTGGGAGCCTCTTTATGAATCACTTGATTAGGGAATTCGAGCACCACTTCGACCATCAGTGGAGGAGCCACCCAACTTAGAGCTAAAACCTCTTCCTGACACATTAAAATATGCCTATCTGGGTGAGGACGAAAAGCTTCCGGTCGTAATAGCTTCCAATCTGAGTAAGAACCAAGAGGAATCACTCTTGTCTGTACTAAAGGAGAACAAGGAAGTTATAGGGTGGACAATGGCTGATATAAAAGGGATCAGTCCAACTATTGTTCAGCATCGGACCCACTTAATTGAAGATGCCAAACCAAGAAGAGACCCCCAACGCAGAATGAATCCTGTAATGAAGGAGGCAGTAAGAAAAGATATTTTGAAATGCCTCGATAATGGAATCATTTATCCAATCTCTGACAGCTCGTGGGTGAGTCCTGTGCAAGTGGTGCCAAAGAAGTCGGGATCACTGTGGTTAAGAACGATGATGATGAGCTTATACCTACTCGGATTCAGACAGGATGGCGAGTGTGTATTGATTACAGAAAGCTCAATGCGGAGACAAGAAAGGATCATTTTCCTTTGCCGTTCATTGACCAGATGTTGGAACGTCTAGCCGGACATGAATATTATTGCTTTCTCGATGGGTACTCCGGTTATAATCAGATCCCAATGGCTCCTGAGGATCAGGAGAAGACTACATTCACATGTCCGTTTGGAACATTTGCATACAGACGCATGCCCTTTGGGTTATGCAACGCACCTGCAACATTCCAACGATGTATGCTCAGCATCTTTTCCGACATGGTGGAAAGATTCCTCGAGGTATTTATGGATGATTTTTCAATCTTTGGAGATTCCTTCTCAGAATGCCTTCACCATCTCAACCTAGTTCTTGCTCGATGCAAAGAAAAGAATCTAACATTGAATTAGGAGAAGTGTCATTTTATGGTCCAACAAGGCATTGTTCTGGGTCATGTAATCTCAAAGAAAGGGATAGAGGTGGACAAAGCGAAAGTGGATTTGATAGCTCATCTCCCACCTCCTAAATCAGTTAAGAATATCAGATCATTCCTGGGACATGCTGGTTTTTATCGACGATTTATACAAAACTTCAGCAAGATTGCTCGCCCATTAACCAGCCTACTCGCCAAGGACGTTCCATTTGTTTTCTCCCCAGAATGCCTTGAGGCATTTGAGATCTTAAAGAAGGAGCTAATTTCAGCCCCTATAATTCATGCACCAGATTGGAGCCAACCCTTTGAGCTAATGTGTGACGCGTCTGATTACGCGATTGGTGCAGTCCTCGGGCAGCGGATTAACAAGCAGCCTCATGTGATCTATTACGCCAGTAGGACACTGAACGATGCGCAACTCAACTACTCTACAAATGAGAAAGAATTCCTAGCTGTGGTTTTTGCGCTTGAAAAGTTTAGGTCTTACTTGATTGGCTCAGAAATCACTGTTTACACTGATCACGCTGCTCTAAAATACTTGCTGACAAAGAAAGACGCGAAGGCACGACTGATAAGGTGGGTTCTGCTACTTCAGGAATTTGATCTGCAAATTAAAGACAAAAAGGGACTGATAATCTGGTGGCTGATCACATGTCCCGTCTACCAAATGCTCCATCCTCTAATGTACCCATAAACGAGCACTTTCCTGATGAGCAACTGTTTGCCATGATAAGAGAGCCATGGTTCGTTGATATTGTCAACTTCCTTGTGACCAGAAAAACACCTGAAGAATGGTCAAGACAATACAAATATAAATTTCACTCTCAATTGAAATACTTCTATTGGGATGATCCATATCTGTGGAAGTACTGTCCTGATCAGATATTTAGGAGGTGTGTCCCCGAAGAAGAACACAAAAGCATCTTGTCATTCTGTCATGACCAAGCTTGTGGGGGGCATTTCGGAGCGAAGAAGACTGCAGAAAAGGTCCTACAGTGTGTTTTTATTGGCCCACCCTTTTTAAAGATGCTCACGAGTTCTGCAAATGTTGCACTCATTGTCAACATGTGGGAAAGATCACAAGGAGGAACATGATGCCGTTACACCCAATATTAACGATCGAAATATTTGATGTGTGGGGAATTGACTTCATGGGACCATTCCCAAACTCATTTGGAAATTTTTACATTCTGGTTGCTGTTGATTATATGTCCAATTGGGTAGAAGCTGTCGCAAGCAGGACCAATGACAACAAGGTTGTTATCAAATTTTTAAAAGAGAATATTTTTTCTCGATTTGGTGCGCCACGTGCAATTATCAGCGATAATGGTACCCACTTCTGTAACCGTTCTTTTGAGGCTCTAATGAGAAAGTACTCAATTACTCATAAACTGTCGACTCCTTATCATCCACAAACGAGCGGTCAAGTGGAAGTAAGCAACAGGCAAATCAAGCAGATTCTGGAGAAAACAGTAAATTTGAATCGCAAAGATTGGTCGCTAAAATTAGTTGATGCTCTTTGGGCATATCGAACTGCTTTTAAAACCAATCTTGGAATGTCTCCATATCGGCTTATTTTTGGGAAAGCATGCCATCTACCAGTAGAATTAGAGCATAGAGCCATGTGGGCCATAAAGCAGCTCAATTTTGATCTTGACATGGCAGGCGCACATAGAAAGCTCCAACTCAACGAGTTGGAAGAAATCAGGAATGAAGCGTACGAGAACGCCAGAATCTATAAGGAAAAGACAAAGGTGTTCCATGACAGAGCAATTTTGCGAAAGTCATTTACACCTGGTCAAAAAGTCCTATTATATGATTCTAAGTTGCATTTATTTCCTGGTAAGTTGAGATCCCGATGGACGGGACCATTCTTGGTGCGTGTGGTATTTCCGCATGGGGCAGTGGAAATTGAAGATCCGAAAAACGGTACAGCGTTCAAGGTTAATGGGCAACGTTTAAAGCCGTTCTTCGAAATACCTGTGAGCGATAATGAGGAGGTTATGAATCTTCATGACCCCCAATACACTGGATGAGCTGTTCACACATTGAATCTGTAATTTTATGTATTATATAAAAAAAAAAAAAAAAATCTAACTTTCTGATTCCTTATTTTAGATGCTAACAAAGCAAGTGGGAAAAGTAAGAACATGGCAGACCCAGATATAGACCACAGACTATGGGACGACGAGAATGGTTTTCTGGACTACAACTCGCCGTTTTTGGAATTTGGTTTTGACGAAGGAGAGTCGGTGAATGAATATGTTAACCGAATCATGCAACCAATTGCTACCGACACCGAATTTCATCTGGGTATTCATAATTGGCAACACAGGCTCTATCCACATGTGCCAATGCATGAGAATTTTGTGGGGTTGCGCAACCTTGCACTGCCATCACACACGGGAAGCAGAGATGAGTTAGAACGAGCCTTGAGATTCCTGCTACCAACCCCGAATGATGAACCTGACCAGGAACCTCCAATTGCAAATCATGGTAGCTCAGGTGGAGGTTTGTACATTTTCACTATAACCTGCTTCATCCTTATCCACTTGTTTTAGGAGTTCGAATAACTATAAGGAGTCAGTATAGTGTTTAGAGTCTTTTATTTTTATTTCTTTATTTATTTATTTATTTTTCTCTCTCTCTAACCTTTGTGCCGAGTTTATTACAAGTAATACAGGATAAGCAAGGAGGCATCCACCACATACATGGAGAATTTTCATGGATTCGACAATTGATCTCCTAGTGCACTGTGAGTATTTCTAATTCTAGCATACTGTTCATATTTGTCTATCTTTTGTATGCTTGGAATGTATGGTCATCATGATTGTGTGCACGTTTTGGATGTGTAAATTACATGCCATATTCATTCTTTCTCTGTATTCAAGTATATGCATGAGGACATGGCACAGTTTAGGTATGGGGGGAGATTCATATTTCTTTTGTTTTTAGGAGTCTTTGTGGTTTTGTTTTAGTTTTAGGGTTTTCACTTTATTTCCCTTTTCACTTTAGAGTCTTTAAAAAAAAATGTGAAAATTTTGAAAACTCTCTGAAAATGAGTAGCTAGTATGTGAGTGATTTAGTATCCATGAGTGAATTTTAAGGGTAAGATCAAGATGAAAGAATTATAAAATCTTAAAATAAAGATGAGAATCTAAAACAGACATACCATCTAAACTTAGTCTAAGTGATTATGTACCAACAGCACTTACACTATTAGTTCATAGGCTTGGGATATTGATTGCAAAAAAAAAAAATTAATTAATTATTATTATTATATAATAAAATAAATATTAATAAGTCTTGTCTTATGGCCTCAGTTGCTTGAGTAATTAAGTTCGTAGGAGTGTCTTTACAATTATTACCCTAAGACCATCTGGTTTGGGAGCATTGACCCAAAGCTCGCTATATGGGTAGCTGAGAAAGCCTAAGAAGACAAGACACTATAAAAATATAATAATTTTGATTATCAATTAGCTAGGTACCTTGGCCTCAGGAAGCCTCGGCATCTACGCGAAAGATAGTTTAAAAAAAATAACTAAAAAAAAAGATAATAATGTTGATTATCAATTAGCTAGGTACCTTGGCCTCAGGAAGCCTCAGTATCTACGCGAAAGATAGTAAAAAAAAAATATATAAAAGTTGTAATTAAATATTCCCAAACTTAAGAACTACATCACGATCACGGGGTACATAGGATCTGAAACTTAGGACAGGTGGTGTAAAGTTTGGATTTGAGACTTTATTTTATAGTCAATATAATTTCTTGAATTGAGGTTTTACTTGAAAATGAAACTCTTGGAAACTGATGATCTTACTAACTAGTTACAAAAAAAAAAATTGTTTTCCTTTTCTTGATTTTCGGTTATCCTTATTTTAGTTTTATTTATTTTTTAATCTCTAACTTTCTTGGATTTTGTGGGTGTAATCCACTGAAAACCCTCACGAGACAAAACTCGTCCTCTAGGGTAACCTAGGGGTTTAACGGCTTGTTGCACATGCTAAGTGCAACCGTGATTCCTACGAAAGTAAGTTAGAGTAGTTTTGACTTTCTTTTTCTTTTTATTAGTTTTGCTCGAGGACTAGCAAAAGATAGGTGTGGGGGTATTTGATCAGCATGATTTTGTCACATTTTCATACCCATATTTATCTATCATTTGTTTATAAATAATGCTACTCGGATATCTTTAGTCTATTTTGCAGACAAAGTTATTAGGAGAAGACTGGACCACAAAAGACTCTTTCAGACCGTAAAGCACATTAAAATGAGTTGAAGGCGAGATCGGAGGCTTGACACTGTCGGGATCGCTCTACTACGCCTAAAACTGACATCAAAGAGTTCGAGGCCAGTTGGTGTGAAAATGCAATTTTGCAAAAGTCAGGAGCTTAAACGCAAAATGGACAGAGATGTAAAAGTGCAAAATTTAATTCAATAATTCTCCTTGTAATTTTGTATTTGTTTTGAATTTTATGTAAAATAATCAAAACCCTAAGCCTATAAATAGCCAAGGCTAGGGTTTTGAGAGGAGGCTGTTTTTTCACTTTTACGTACAATTTTTTTAGATCTGAGAATTTGAAGTTTCGAATTTTCTTTTCTCTCAATATTGCTATTTTCTTCTTCTTTGATCTTGATTGATTCATCTCCTTCATTATCAAAAGTCTATTTCTATTTTTTTCTGCATCACAACAGTTCCTCCTACATCAGAAAGAAAAAAAAAAAAGAAAGAGAAGAAGAGGCGATGTGCGCCCAAGCATCAAGAAAAAAAAAAGAGAGAGAAAAGGCTACAGAGAGAGAGGTTGTGCCCCTCTCTCTGCGCACAGGACCGGGAGAGGCAAAAGGGCACCAAGTGGCGCCTCTTGATTGGAGCAAGTAGCGGCACCTCTTGCCGCCCTGATTTTGAAGCAAGGCTGCTGCAAGCCTTGTGAGTGGACCAGTGCAAGGGAAAGCCTGCAGGCGCCCCCCTCCGCCTTCAGGTGCAGGTCCCGCAGGTAACACAATTTTCTTTTTATTTTAATTTTGTTTCCTTTTTATACTTTCAGTAGTTTAATAGTTTTCAGTAATCGTTTAATTAAACTTAGATACTCTTAAACTAATTTCATTAGTTCAGTTTATTGTTAATTTAATCATGAGTAGCTAATTTGTTGCAAGCGCTTAGGGAGATGAACCTAGGCTTAACTCTTGTGGACCGAGTCTTTCTCCTATTTATGACGTATGCACACCGATTGATCTATGACTTTTAGGAATTAATTTCTAGAATGACTGGATATTTGACAGGCTATGTATCGGGAATTAATGGTCCATGCTTAGGGTTTGTTGCACTCATGTTATCTGTTTAATTTAATTAATTCATCTTTGATGGACTATGTAACAGGATAATAGCTTGTGCTTAAATCTAGTGTCAAGAATTAATGTGCCTTTTAGACATAGAGATTTGGTGTGTATTACAAACTGGTATGGAGACCAAAATTGTCCGCTTGATGCTAGTTTAGGGGATTCGATCCTATGTGCTTGACTTTTCTTTTACTATAATTAGTTCACATAGCTCACAAACCCATAAAATTTTTGATCAATTCGTCCAAAGTGCTGAAACCAAAAGAACCACCTGTCCCTGTGGACCGACCCTCAAGTGCTACAATCGAACGACCGTACGCTTTCGGTTATTTTAAAACGAGGAGACAGAATCTCCCATCATGGAGCATGCAATAGATGTGCTTGGTGAAGCTACACTAGCATGGCAAACATGTGAGTCTATATCAATTTTTAAAGATTCATTTTTCTTTAAAACTAAATCTAATTCTTTTGTGATGAAATCAATTTCATTTTTCAAAGAATGATTATCTTTTACAATAAAATCTAATTTTGAAGATAAAACTTCATTGTTTTTCAAAACATCATCACAATCATTTTTACTTTTCAAAAATTCATTTTCCTTTAGAGCAAATCTAGTTGAGATTTAAGTGAGTCACGTTCACTAGCAATCTCTTCCTTCTCTTGCAAAATCAATTCAAAACTTGAACACAAATCCTTATATTCTTCTTTTAGTTCAAAATTTTTCTTTTTCAAAAGGTCATGTTTTTCCAAAAAATTTTCAAGCTTTGTAGCAAGTTCTACATTTAAGGTTTGTACTTCTAAACACCCATAGCAATAGGAACTAGAGCTATCATCTAGTTGAGATTCCGATTGTACCTCAAGGGAGTCATTCCCTTGGACCATGAGGCAACACTCGCGGACTTGTCTCCCCTAGATCTCCTCATCTTATCGATAATCTTTGGTAGCTCGGGAGAAGTCAAAATGCTCCAAACTGTAAAAGCCGAATCATAATGAGCAAACACATATAAAAGATCTTTATCAAGAGATGCTCTAAGTGTCTTAAGGGCTAGTGCATTGGCCTTTCTATGCTTGCTATCATTGGGGTAGGATTCTTTAGTGGTGGCATGATAAACTTTATGTCCTAGGGTTTTCAAATGACAACTCATCTTGGCCTTCCAAATATCAAGTCTAGAAATATCAAACATAGGAGGGCTATCCATGAGTGCAAACTATATGTGTGCAAATGCAAATGAAGATTAGCAAACCAAGATCTCACTCCTAGGTGGTTAAACCTAAATATCAGGAGCGTAGGCTCTGATACCAATTGAAATCACCTAGAGGGGGGTGAATAAGTGATAATGCTAATCTAATGAACTAAATGCGGAATTTAAAAACTAATTGCAATTACACTAAATGCAACCAATAAGAGATGCACACACAACCAAGCCAAGCATATAAATATGAATCATCAATATGAAATAATGAAAGGCACAATGCAAAGAGAGAGAAAGAGAGTAAGAGTCAATGGATTAAGCGCAAACAACAAGATTTATTTCGAGGTTCGAGTACCCAGCTCTACATCCCCGCCTTCACCCAGAAGGATTTCGAATCCACTAGCTTGTCCACAAAGGACTCCCACACAGTGAACCTTCACCGAGGATTTGGGGCAATGCAATAACTAGGAGTACCCAACTCCTCTCTTTACAACCACAACCTCTCACTAGAGGCAAAGCACCAAGCCAACCAAAACAATCACCTCACAACTTGAGGGATAAGCACAAAGCTATACAAGGATCACCTCACAACTAGAGGGATGCAACCCACTTGCACAACCTCCTCAACACTATGAGGGAAAGGTACAAAGCCAAGCAAAAATAGGGTTTACAACTTGGTGATCAAAAGATCACAAACCAATCTCTTTTTCCCACAAACACAAAGACCCTATAGATAGGATAGAATGAAGCTCAAGTGTGGAAAACAAAGTGTTTAAAACAAAGAAAAATCACTTGAGAAATCTCCACAAAGATATAAAATGATTAGACCAAAACAAATTCCCAAAAGACTATTTTTCTTTGAAATAATGAAACACTTTTAAAAACAGTAAAGATTGATCTTTTTAGCACAAAGAAACTCTTTTCAAACTTGTATAAACACTAGAGAAAGCTCAGAAATTTTAGCCCAAAAATTCTTGGTGAAAACTGGTCACAAATGGGGTTTTTATAGCCTCTTTAAAAATATAGCCGTTTCAGCCAAAATGGTCAGATTTTACCATCCGGTCAACTGGCCGGTCGATCGGCCAACGGTCAATTTTGACCGTTAGCGGCTACCGGTCGACCGCCCGGTCGACCGGGCCCTGAACTAGAGAGCAACGGCTCTCTGGCCGGTCGACCGCCCGGTCGACCGGAGCAACACGAGAGTGGGTTGCTTTCAGTCGGTCGACCGCTCGGTCGACCGGCTTAATGTGCAGGCCAGCGTGCACGTTTTGTGCACGTCGGTCGACCGGTCCGGTCGACCGGACCGGTCGACCGCCAGAGCCTGGCAGGCTATATTATGGGACAGAAAATATAGGTTTTTAATGGCTTAAAAATTCCCATAAAATCTCTAAAATTCCACAAAAATAGTTTTATCATTATACCTTGAAATACAAACTTGTGTTAAAAATTTCAACACAAATCTCAAACATTTGAACCATTTTTGTGTTAAGGAAATATTACCGAAAACCAAAACTGTATTTTTTCAAACTTAGATTTTTCAATAGGAAATCTGATTTTTCCAAAACTCATTCAAATACAAAAACATGATACTTAAACACTTTTAGGCATGTTGCATATGGATATAGTCCAATATACATGAAACATATACATATCCATGTTTTTGACTTTAATTCCAAAAATATGTTTTGTTAAGAATACCAAAACACCAAACTCATGAAATAGACTATCAAACTAAGTTTGTTTAAATAGATGAAGCATGTATGTATATAGAACATATCTAATATACATAAAAACATGTAAACTTATTTTGATACTAATCTATTCATGAAAACCAAGATCGGTTAAACCAATCAAACCGAAAATCGAATCCAAAACATGAAACGTGTGTGTGTTGTGAACTTGAGCATATCACAGTATTCTAATCTTTACAAATGGATCTAAACACAAAACTAAACTAGGTACCGAGGTCTTCTTGTAGAGCGTCGTCTCCAAGCCGACTCAATCCAAAACTCCGTAATCTACCGAGTTAGACTCCAACGAGTGCTATGTAAGATCTTGATGCTCGGGCTCTGGAATCACCATGTGAAAGCTTCCAAACCATCTTGTTGAAGCTAATCACCAACTAATATCTTGAATAAAGATCTGAAACTAAAATCACAAGATTATTAGTACACATAACTACATGAGTTAATCATCATCAAAACTAGAGTGGATGGCCTCTGGGCCAACAGATTCTTCATGTACCTTTCTATATTTCTCTTAAAGTCAGTCATTCTCCTTTCAAGCTGAGGATTCTGAAAGGAAGGTTGTGGAGGTTGGTTGGGAAAATTTTGTTGATAGTGTGAAAAATTGTTGGGAGAATTGTGAGGATGATTTGGAAAGTTGGGTTGATGATTGGAAGAATTATTGGAATGATGGAAGTGGCTTGCATTGTTTGACTGTGGGTTGTCATTATTTTGTTGGCTCCATGAGAAATTTGGGTGATTTTCTAAGTCAGGATTGTACGTTGGAGCGTAAGGATCATTGTTCGGCCTTGAAAAGGCCGCATTCATCGGTTCAGAAAGGAGTTGTTGAGCTTTAACTACAAGACAATCCTCAAACAAATGATTCATGGCCTGACAGTAGGTACAACCCGGAGTTGAAAATTGGTTCGGGCTGACTTGATTGACTGGACTTTGTTCCTTAGTTTCTAAAGCTTCCAGTCTTCTCGCTAGGTTAGCTAACTTAGCCTCGTTAGCTATGGATGACTCAATTGAATGGAGACCTCCTCTTGAAGAGATAGAGTTTGGATTCCTAGAGCTTTCACTAGTAGGTTCCCATTGGATGGTCTTTTGAGCTAGATTCTCATATAAATCCCATCCTTCATGCTCATCCTTCTACAAGAATCCCCTTGGCACATACTTTCTAAGAGGGTCTTGGTTGAGTAGTCTAGACTGTCATAAAGAATTTGGCATTGTCGCCATTTCTCTATTCCATGATGAGGACATTGGATAAGGAGGTTTTTGAAGCGTTCAAAGTACCTCCAAAATGGTTCACTAGGTTCTTACTTGAACTGTATGATGTTTTCCTAACGAGAGCGGTCTTATGAATTGGATAGAATTTCTTCAAGAAGACCTTGATGAAACCATCCCAGGATGTGATAGAGCTGGCCGCTAAGCTATAAAGCCATTTCTTGGCTAAGTCCTTAAGAGCAAATGGGACAAATCTCAACCTAATAGCATCATCTGCAAGGTGTGGGTTTTTATCATTAAACATACTTCTTCATATTCTCTTATGAAGAAATAAACATCTTCGGACTCTAAGCCATGGAACTTAGGGAGTGTGTTGATGAACTGTGGCTTAAGCTTAAAGTTGTGTTCACGAACCGATGGAAGTTAGATGTAGGATGAAAATGAGGTTCTAATGGGATAGAACCTATCCTGCAATAATGTTGGTTGAGCCATAACCGGATCTGGTCTTGGTTCAAACTTGGGTAGTGATGTGTTTCTAGTCAACCTAGATGAGTCAGGGTCTCTTAACCACACTTGCATACACAAACACAATCACAATCACAAACAAGTTTACCAACAGTCAACAAGAGTAATCAACCAAGCCTAGTCTAAGGTAACCTCGACCTAGACAACTCCTAATGGTTGATTGTCCACAGGAGGTATAATATAGACTATGACCACAAGCTAATCAGTCAGGTCAGGGCAAGATTGACGGGAGGTTATCCGTCAAAGACGTTCCTTAATTAAGTAACCACCAACCTTCGGGCTTTCAGTCCTTAATCCCCTTCCTAGACACTGATTTGGTAGGAGTCAAATTTCAACACCTTCCCCCTTAGGATAATCTCCTAGTGAGTTCAAGATGTCCCTAAGACCAACGTCTATCAGATTTTACTTAGGTTTAGATTGTGCGTGCTTGGAGATGGTTTGTGAGCTAAGGAAGGGTAATGACTTTCCCACCTTATCTTGAATTGGGTTTTACCCTTAGAATTTATTATGCAAAGTGTTCAAAATATAGAAAAGTAATATTCAAAATCAAAATATCACCCAAGAATGTTTCCTAAACTATATGCTATGCATACGTACCTTGTCTCTAGCTCTCTTCAACAGTAATTGTAAAAATAAACGTAATTAGACTAATACCTAGAATGCAAGTCTAAACGTTTTTTAAGCAATTAACAATCACTCAAATTACTGTTGGATTAAAACAGGGATGGTGAATAACAGATATAGCAAGAATATAACACACAAAACTTAATTTTTACAAGCAATATGTCCTGCAAAAAAAAAATTTAGTAGTCCCACAAAAATTGCAATTTTTGCACTAGCAATTTCTTGAAATTCTGTTTTCTACTTTCGAGAGTAGGGGCACAGAATAGCAAGTCTTCTCCTGCAAAGCTTGAATGCTAGATCTGAATCTTGGTATCCCTGAAACAACACACCAAACTTGTTAAAAAAACAAATACAACGTTTCCTCCCCGGCAATGGTGACAAAAATTTGATTGTAAAATGAAAGAGTAAGGATTTACCGTGTAGCTTTGGGCTAACGGGTCGTGTTCACGAGGAGGAATGCGATAGAAGTTTTTCAGTGTTTTGTTTAAAAAGCTAAGAATGGTGCTAGTTTTTTAGTTAAAAAGAGAATGAAGAGAAGCGAAATGATTAAAAAAAAACTTAAAATTCGGAGAAGGCTTTGGAGAAGGTGATTTAAAAAACTTGAAAATTGTTTAGTTGATTTTAATATAAGAAGGAGAAAATCTGGGCTCACTAATTTTTAACTCAACTATGTACTTATCTCAAGAACATTTGGGGTGCATCATTTTTATTATAAGCCAAAAACCTTTAGTTTCTTTTAATGTCCAAGTAAAACAAATAAGATCGTTCCATTTAAATCTTAAGTCCTTTCGTTATAAATCATTAAGAAGTGAATGTTAAACCATCAAGCGTGAAGAAGCAAGTATGGAATAAAATCAGTTCAAAAGATTTGTGCTTTAAAAGTCTAAGTTTAAAATAAAGAAATCCTCATGTGCTTTCAAGAACGAAGTTTTAACTAAGGTACTTTCTGATTCAAAAAGTGTGCTTTTATGAAAATCAATCAAGAGAGAGGTGATAGAAGAGGTCCATTAGTGAGCCCAGAAAATGAATTAGCTAATTATTATGAACTGAAAATAAACAAGAGAATGACAATTAAACTTGAACATACCGAATTCGAGTTGAGTTGATCAAGCAAGTAGAAGCTCCTTTGATTGTCACTTCAAAGACGAATTACACACTCAATTCCACTCTTCTCTCTGGTGTTTGCACTGAACTACAAATTATAAAACAAAAATACAACTTCTATACTCTCTAACAAAGAACCTAAGCCTTAAAAATAAAGAGAAATTCTAATCCTAGTCTTTGCTCCTTTTTCAGTACAAAACCCAAGCTTTTATGGCAAAAACCCAGAGGGCCGGAGTAAGGAGATAAGGGGAGCAAACGCTCCCTTATCTCCGCCAACTGTTGGCCCAGAGGCCATTCCATTCTAGTTTTGATGATGATTAACTCATGTAGTTATGTTTACTAATAATCTTGTGATGTTTAGTTTCAGATACTTAATCAAGATATTAGTAGGTGATTAGCTTCAATAAAGATATTTTAGAGCTTTCACATGGTGATTCAAGAGTCCGAGCATCAAAGTTCATATCTAGCACTCGTTGGAGTCAAGCTCGGTGGATCACGTTTGGATCGAGTCGACTTGGAGACGGCGTTCTACAAGAAGACTTCGGTACATAGTTTAGTTATGTTTTAGATCCATTGTAAAGTTAGATAGTGTGATATGCTCAAGTTCACAACACATACACACTTGTTCAAAGTTTCGTGTTTTGGTTTTCAGTTTTTGGTTTAACCGATCTTGGTTTTCATAAATAGATAGAATCAACAAGTTTACATAGTTTAATGTATATTAGATTTGTTCTATATACATCTATGCTTCAACTATTTAAACAAACTTAGTTTGATAGTCTATTTCATGAGTTTGATGTTTTGGTATTTTAACAAAACATATTTTTGGATTTTTAGTCAAAAACATTGATATATATATTATATATATATATATATATATATATATATATATATATATATATATATTATATATATATATATATATCTTTCATGTATATTGGATTATATCCATATACTATATGCTTCAAGTTGTTTAAGTATCATGTTTTTGTATTTGGATGAGTTTTGGATAAAACAATTTTTCATCTCAAAAATTCAAGTTTGGAAAATACAGATTTTAGTTTTCGGCAAAATTTCTAAGTCACAAAAATGGTTCAAATTGTTTGAAATATGTGTTGAATTTTTTCACACATGTTTTTTTATCAAAGTATTATACTAAAACTATTTTTGTGAATTTTTAGAGAATTTATGGGATTTATTTGATGATTAAAAACTAAGTTTTTCAAGTCCCTAAATCTGTCTGCTAGGCTCTGGCGGTCGACCGACCGGTCGACCGGACCAGGAGCCGGTCGACTGGATCGGTCGACCGGACGTTCACACAAACGTGCACGCAGCCAGCCCCTTGGGCCGGTCGACCGAGCGGTCGACCGACTGAAGGCAACCCACTCTCGGGTTGCCCCAGTTGACCGGGCGGTCGACCGGCCAGAGAGCCGTTGCTCTCTGGTTCAGGGCTCGGTCGACCGGGCGGTCGACCGGAAGGCTCAACGGTCAATTTTTTGACCGTTGGCCGGTCGACCGGAAGGCCAATTTGGGCCTAGTCAGCTCCCAATGGCTAGTTTCTTCTCTAGCCTATATATTTGGGTTTTGTGGGCTGTTTTGTGTAAGATTTCCAAGAGCAAAATTTCTCCTATTCTCTAGTGTTTTAAAAGCAAGTTTTCAAAAGAGTTTATTGGTTTTTAAAGATCATTCTTTATTTATTTTCAAGAGTTGAAAAAATCAAAGAAAAATATAGATTTGGGATATTTGCCTTGTTCTTCATTTCTATCAAATACTAAGTTGTTTTCCCAAGTATTTTTCCTTGTAATTTGTTTTCTAACATCTTGATTTCTCACACTTGAGCCATATCATTCTATCCTATCTATAGGATCTTTATTTTGTGAGAAAATTAGTTTGTGGTTGTGGAAACCACCAAGTTGTAAACCCTCCTTGATTTGTGTTATCCCTCTAGTGAGAGGTGATTGTGTGTATCCCTCTAGTGAGAGGTTGATAGTGGAGGTTGTGCTGGTATCCCTCTCAGTGAAGAGGTAGATTGTGTTGTTAGTGGCTTTGTGCCTATCCCTCATTTGTGAGGTTGATTTGTGTGGCTTTGTGCCTAACCTCTAAGTGTAGAGGTTATGTTGTAATCGAGGGAGGAGTTGTGTACTCCCGGTTGTATTGCCCCAAATTCTCAGTGGAGGTTCCCTGTGTGGGAGTCCTGTATGGACAAGTTAGTGGATTGGAAATCCTTCTGTATGAAGGCGGGGACGTAGAGTTGTGTGCCCGAAGCTCGAAACAAATCTCGGTGTTTGCGTTTGATCCATTGACTCTTACTCTCTCTCTATATTTTGAGCATTGCATTATATTGTCATATCATATATATGCTTGTGTTGTTTGTGTGTGCCTCACTTGTGTTTAACCATGAGAGCTTCATATAGCACCTCAACTCTTATTCGGAGGAATCAAGAGGAGTTAGTCCAGAGCCCTTCACCGGGAATTCGGCTACACTCGTTGGTTACATTAAGTGTGTTGCAATTTAGTTTTAATTTCCGCATTTTATTCATTATATTAGCCGTACACCTATTCACCCCCCCTCTAGGTGTACTTTCACCAACAAGCCGCGGATCCGCGGCTTGGGCCGCGGATCCGCGGCCTGGATGTGGCCAATTGGCCACATCCAAGTGGAGGGGTGGTTGGCGTGGATTTGAACTTCCTTTTGTCTTGCTGGTTTCATTGTTGCAACTCTCAGATTTGACGAGACGATCTTTGATTTGTTGACTTCAACCACTTGATTCAGGAAGATTCATTTCAACCAATTTTCAACCTCTCTGATTTGCCAAGATCTGCCATGATTCCCTGATTTCAAATTTATTTTGAATTAAATGGGCTTTTGGACTATTTCTCTGGCCTATCCTTTAACAATGGGCCTGCATTTTATAAATAACAATAGGACTTATTAATATGATTTATTTAGATAACAAGTATGAAAATGTGACAATATGTATGCACTATATGTGACCGATCAGTTAAGTTTGAGACTGAGAGGAGATAACCTAGGATAACGTCATAGGAATAAAAATCACAACTTGATAACTTGAGACGTAAAAGTTATGCAATCATATGAAAGATCCTCCGTACTTAATACTTTTTCTAACTTGTAAATCTACTAGATCGAGAGATTGTAAGTTCTTGAATTAGAAGATAGAATTAGTATTGCTCGAGAGAGAATACTAGTTAGGTTAAGGACTTTCGATTGTTAACATGAATAGTTAGAATTCACTAGCACAAGCACAATTTTATATCTGATTATATTTACCGTAATCAATTGTCCTAGCACTTTTCTTCTATAAAAATTAACTCTTTTAAGTTTCTTGTTAGTAGTTTATTTCATATCATTTTCTAAATTAATTATTCAAATAAAATTAGGAAAAATTAGTTTGTTAGACATAATCCTCGTGGGAATGATACTCTATTCACTACTTTATTACTTGTAAACGATTGGTGCACTTGCTAATTTGCAACATCAAGATGTGCCATTGTATTTGTGTGTGACCGAATGCCCATGATTGTACATGTATATGCCTGTAATGAATATTTATATTAGGATAGTTTAATTCATGTACATATATCATGCCTGCGATGTTGCTCACTACTACCTTATTACGTGCGTGTGATCGACACTAACACTTCTGCAGGTACTATACCCAAGCCTCCAGGCTGCATTCAGCCTCTGGACTCTCATGCTTCGCCTGATACGCAAGCCTAGCGCTCATCGCTCTACGCTAACTCCGTCTGAGTGTAGTTACGCGGCGAGCAATTACTGTACGTTATCATGGCTTCACCGCGAGCAGTTACTACACCGGGTGTCACAGCGTTTAGCGCTGAGTGTTAGCCTCATCCTAGCTTGTCTAGCTTTGCTTAATTATTCGCTTGTCTACTCGCTGATCTTATTCCTGTCATACTCAGCCTCCGGGCTTCACCACTCCACGGTAGTTTAGATATTATCATGCTTATATGTATGCTCGTGTGGTACTAACATCTCGTGTAGGTACCCTTGTATCAACTCTAGGTTTCTGCCCACTCCTGGGCTAGCTACCCAATTGGTTTTAGGCCTGCACCCTTATGGGTTTCGTGATAGTTACCGAGAGTGCGTTTAGACCTTGAGCATACTTTAGCCTCCGGGTTCTCTCGTCCACTTTCTTAAAAGAGGAGTGCGCTTAGACCGTCAGGTCTCTCAGCTCTGCCTAGTAGGCATGCTTAGTGCTTAATATTTTACCACTAAACACGCTTAGGTGAAACTCTGCCAGATTTTACACTCGCATCTTTAGCCGAGTCGTTTTCAGGTTCCACCGGCGCTTTGGTGATAAAACTCTGTTCGCTGATCTCGTCTCCAGCATTGCTTAGCTCCACTTGGATGTTCGCTTGCTCGCTAAATTGCCTTCCTGCCAGTTTATACATTCTTCTATTAATGGTTGTGAAGAGTTTGAAATGTTACTTATACTGTTTTTACTGAAACTGCATGATTTTAGGGTATTTGTACCGATCTCTTATATCGGTACAGTTTTCCTGTATCACTTGTCATTCTTACACTTGATATGCTATCACTTGCCTGTTATACCTGACTCCTGCATACTAACACCTGCCCCTATTTTGATATCACTTATCACCTACCACCTGTCCTGTAACACCTGATACTTATCATGTTTAACGCATGACTCATGATTATCACATTACGGGAATATAGTACCAGATCTCTTGTTATGTACTCCCCTTATGCTTGTTATGTACTCCCGTTATGACCAGTTATGTTCCTGCTCATTCCCGTAATCTGATAATTATGTTTAATAAGCTATAAAAAGGACAACCTATATTAGGAATGGGAGGAAGTGATGAATGCCGGTATGATGCCTTACTTATACTGGTGAAAATACTAAACTGACGATTCGTGTTAGGGTGCTTTTACGCACCCAGAAGATGCGTGTTAGGGAATTTCAGGCCCCCATTGGCTGTGTGACGGGCGGTCAGAAACCACTATAAGTATGAGCTATCAGTACTTCATCAGCTTCCAATAACCAACCTCGACTTATTTATATATGGATGTATGTGTGCTGAGATGTACACCAGGACACATACCTAGATATATAGGTCGGACGAGTAATAATAATAAGACACCAAGATAATAACTCATGATTTTGCTTATAACTGGGTTATACCGTTGGTTTTACCGTATTTGCTTCCATCGAGTTTTAATTCAGATTTTCTATTTTGTTTCATGATTAGCACCTGTGTACTACTTTACTGACTTCCTGACTTGTTCATTCTTGATTTATACGGATACTTGGCTACCATATAATTCCTGATGATTCATATTGTTCTTTAACTGTTATTCTGGATAACTTAAGTTGTACGTACTCAGTTGATGGAGACATGAGGTATATGATATATAGATGAGAATTTTCTTATTTGGATTATCCTCTCGAGGTATCAATCTCATGATCTATCTACTGAGCCCGTAAAACAGATTTTGTCACATCTATTTATCCCATCACTTGATGTCTTCTTCATCTAGTGTACTTGTGTTCACGACATGATTTTCAGTGCATGCTTTGATTTGGATTTATCGATACACGTGTGCTTGAGCTTGCACGCCACTTCGCATTCGAACACCATTTGTTGGGGCATTCTGACTTCCCTGAATTCTCATGTCCAGGTCCTGAAACTTAAAGCTAGTGAATTCATCTTGCTGATCAGAGTGGCGCAGCAGAAGCATAGTAGAGCAGCGGAAGACCATTTAAAGCCCTATCCTTCCAAGCCCCCTTGCTCAACTTTAGAGTTTTCCCATTATGAGTCTGAGCCCTCATTTGTACAGTTTATGATTGTACATCACTTTGTATTCTCGTATTTGCGCTTATCGGTGATATAATATTTTTGTAATATTATGTCACATCCTGTGATAACTTTGTAATTATATTCATATGTTGGAATGTATAATGCACCACATATTTTCGAACTCTGATTCTTTCCTGTACTGATGCTTTGCGTATATATGTGAGGGTATTTCTGATCTACGTATATACGTCGCAATAACGTCTCCGTATCCGCTGGATCGGGACGTTACACGTAGTATGGGGTGCGTCTATTACATATGGCAATTAGTTTTCGCTGACATAATTAATATTAAAACTGAATCTTATATTGATATTGATATATACATGTTATGATAGACACCTGACACTTGATTGTATATCTGGCTTGACACATACTCTATGGTGTGATATCCACATTACTGTATATTTACTTTATGCATGTGATTTCTTATTAAGTGTATTTTTATGCCAGTATTATAGTGATATGTACACACTGTTTTTGTACGTGCACCTTTCCCTTTTATTTTATACACTCATTGAGTCGCTTTCTAACGTCTCTAGATTTGCACGTCCAGATATTGAATGCTTTATTCTATTGTTCAAGTGTTCGATGAAACCGTACATGTTGCGAGGAGCCAGAGTTTTCTTTCTTGGTCGTCCCTTCTCGGTATATTGTTACTCTCTTTTATTTATATTGTTCCTTTTGATTTCATATACTAGACTTTTATTCTATTCTTTCATTCATATGCTATATTGTGTTAGATAGTTATATGTTATATTGCAGTGATTTTGATTTATTGTAATAAATTTTTATAATTTGTTCAGGTTACTTTAGGCTTAGTGTGTATGTGTGGGATATTCTCCTCGTGTATATACGTCGCCGACTCTCGTCGCGATTCCGTTTTCGCATATTTTGGGGAGCACGGTGTGACACGAACCCGACCTGTTTACACTCCTAAGTCCAAATCTCGGAGCCATGGTAGAATTCAACATCGAGTTCAAGATTGAAAGGTCAATGAAATATATGTTCACTAGCATTGTGTAACATCATGCGCTATTCTTAACAATAGTTTTTTTGGGCACCGGCACGGCAACCGTACAGCTGGGATATCTGTACTTGCAAGAACAATGAGATCAAGCAGCACATGCATCTGCTCGCCACATTCATTTCTCAATCAAACAATACATTTAGAATATATGCACATTGCACCGACGAGAAAACGCGTATCATTTGCTCTATAAGAAGACCACAGCAGTCCTCATTGTGTTCATAATCACTCGCCATCAATATTCTCAGAGTTTTCTTTCACTTTTCAGCAAAAAAAAAATGGTAGGATTAATTCACTTCGTCCTCATTTTTGGCTGCTTGTTCCTCTCGGAGATGGAGGGAGTTCAAGGCCGAGCCCATTGGTTGCCGGCCCATGCCACTTTCTATGGGGCTTCTCAAAACCCTACTACTCTTGGTAAGTACTGTGATCAGTAACAATTCTAAATTTCTCGATATCAGTATTGATTTCAGTCAATAATCTTTAGTCATCTATATTAGCAATAACAGTGATATCAACAATATTATTTCTATATCAATAGTGATGATAAAGAAATCTTGTTGAGCCAATTGATTGCAAGCTCACCAACATCTCAATCTGATCATATGTACACAAATCCAGGAGGGGCCTGCGGCTACGACAACACCTTTCATTCCGGCTTCGGAATCAACACCGCGGCCCTGAGCGCAGCTCTCTTTCAAGGAGGCCAAGCCTGCGGTGCGTGCTTTCAGATCACCTGCGACCGACGAGCCGACCCTCAGTGGTGCCTCCCCCGAACCACAGTCACCGTGACGGCCACCAACTTCTGCCCCCCGAACAACAACGGCGGGTGGTGTGATCCTCCTCACCACCACTTCGACATGTCACTCCCCGCCTTCTCTCGCGTCGCTCGTGTTGACAGTGAAGGCATTGTCCCGGTACTCTACCGAAGGTAATATTTGTGCTTCTGCGATCATAAACTATTTACTATTCTATAAACGCTAACGATTCAGTACTTTCGAAGCTATAGCATCATATCCTTGCGAACACTCAGAAAGAATCACAACTATTAACGAAGTAGTAGATAGTTGCACGATAACTAACCAAGGTACCTTTCATCTTTGCTCATAAAGGGTGGCATGCAAGAGGGCCGGCGGTGTGAGGTTCACTCTGAGAGGCCAGGCCAACTTCAACCTGGTGATGTTCTCCAACGTCGGGGGGAGTGGCGACGTGAAGGCTGCATGGATCAAGGGCTCGTCCAGACGATCGGCAGCGTGGGTGGCCATGCAGAGGAACTGGGGGGCTAACTGGCAGACCAACACTGACTTCCGAAACCAAGGCCTCTCCTTCAAGCTCATGCTTGGGGATCAAAAACCCTAGAGTTCGCCGGAGTTGTGCCTTCGAGTTGGAGGCCGGGGGAAACGTTTGCTTCCAAGAATCAGTTCTATTAGGTTTGCAGAAGAGAGGAGCAATATTCATCATTGTATCATGAATATATCTTATTTGATTTATGATGTTGAGCAAGTGTAACTACGCCTGTCATGCCTCAATTAATCCCGGGCAACTCATGGCAAATATTGTTGAATTTTATCTAAATCAAATTCATTTACCACTTCAAGGAGAGTAATTAACTTACTGAGAGATGTAATAATGTTTTGGCTATCCACCTTCAGAGGGAGATTTAGTTGAATACATTAAGCTTGCAGCACAAAAGAAAACAAAAACATCTGAAAATTGTCTAAATCCAAATTTATCTATAATATTCTCCAAATTCCCTTATTAGAAAATCTTCTTAAACAAATTGTATACAATGTGAGGCCCCTTACTACAGTTATTTGTTTTCATTATCAAAAGCATCGATCTCACTCCACAACAGTGAGAATGCAGGAGCTGTGAATGGATCCCCAGAAATTTCATACAGAGAAATTAGGAACCACAGAAGGTTTTCAGCCACAAAAATGAACAAACAGAGTCAACATAGAGTTGCAATGACAGATGATACATTAACACTACCATAATAGTGAGAATCAACTGAAGCAGAATTCGAGCACCAAATTTTACGCAGGCTTGCCAATTCTGAAGCACGCGGCACATCATCGGAAGTTTCAGAAGTGCCCTCTCAACTCGAGCATCTAAGTACACAGTGAGATAGGAATAGGATAGCTTCTAGTTAACAAATCCCCATGTGAAGTTCAAAGAACCACTAAAAACTGCAGCGGAATTTCAATTACCCAAGTGAGGCAAACAATGATGAAGTTGCTCATATACAAAGAGGATAAATGACCAACATAAAACTTGAGAACCAACATTTCCCCTTGCTTCTAATTGTGAACTGTGAATATCGAGCTTCTCCTTTGGCAGCACAGCTCATTTGCCCACTACGAACAGGTTCATAGCCTCTGATTAGATCACAATATCGCACCATGTTAAATAACGCTTCATAGCAGCAGCCATTTAGTAGTATCAAAATTAAGATTCTAACTGGATTCTTGCAGTTTCCTCCAAAGTTTTATTCGTCCCTTCATCTGCATCAAAGTTGTCTGCTTTCATCTGGTCTAGCACTCCGGAAAAGGATTTCCCAGCTGTTTGGTAGATACTTACAAGGAATGATAAACTTCCCTAGTCAAAGGAATCAGTTGCTGAACCAACTTCACGAACTCCTCTGCTGCTTCCACATCCTTCTGCTCTTCAAAGTACTTCAAGCTTGCACTCACATTCTCAGGACTCGGCTTCCACCAAGTCTTCTCTGGTATCACCGCCTTCATCATCTCCACTGCCTTTGGAATTTGATTAAACTCAAAGTAGACATCTGCCAATTTCGCCTGAGTGTTGGAGGAAAGCATATTCCCCACTCTGAACTACCTCCGTCGCTAGACATTCTGCCTTGATTAAAAGACCCTTCTTGCAATAAGCATTTATATGAGAAGTTCGGAATCCTAATATCATAAATTAGGAACTGCAGTTTCCTCTCCTCAAAAATTGCTTCGGCACCATTTGTTAGCTATTAAACTTGTTACATGCATTAGTAATTATGTTATTCATGTATTCATGCACTTATGAGATACATGTACATGAGAAATTCATGAACTAGTTTGAAAAGTCATGTGGTTTGGTGTTTGAAGAGTCATGTGGTTTGGTGTTTGAAGAGTCATGGAGGATGTTCCAAAAGGCCTATATAAGGAAGTGCATATGTAAGTCCAATTGAATAACTCGAAATACAAAGTTCATTTCCTCCTTCTAGAAAAACTATTCCCAACAAAATTGGTATCAGAGCCAAGACACCTATGACTTCTTCTAGTTCTATCCAAACCAAAGTGCCCCTCTTAACTAAAACCAATTATGGTAAATGGAGTATCCAAATGGAGGCCTTGTTGGGATCCATGGGAGCGTGGAACACGGTGGTAAATGGAGCCAAGGAGGATGAGATGAAGAAGGAGAAGAAGGCGTTGTTCACAATCTACCAAGGAGTAGATGACGCCACGTTCGAGTTGATCGCCTCTGCAAAAACTTCTAAGGAAGCTTGGGAGATCTTGAAGAAAGCCTTTGATGGCGTAGAAAGAGTGAAGAAAATCCGCTTGCAATCTTTGCGAGCAGATTTTGAGGTCCTACAACAAGAAGGGTCAGAATCCATTGGTGATTACTTTCATCGAGTAAATTCCATTGTGCATGAGATGAGGCGACATGGTGAGAAGATTGAGGACGTACGTGTTGTGGAGAAGATCATGAGATCTCTACACTCAAGATTTGATTATATCGTTGTGGCGATTGAAGAATCAAATGATCTTGAGGATATGTCAGTGGAAGAGCTCCAAGGCTCTCTACAAGTTTATGAAGAAAGAGGTTTGCGAAAGAAGAAAGAAGAAGGAAAGACTATGGAGCAAGCGCTTCAAGCCAACTCTTCCAAAAAGAAGGATGGATCTTCAAGAGGAGGCTACCATCGAGGAAGAGGTGGACGTGGTGGCAAAGGACGAGGTGGTCGTGGTAACCACTTCAACGAACAAAGCAGCACCCATGGTGATGAAAGTGAAGGGAATGGTCGTGGAAGCCATGAAACTCGTGGCCGAGGCCGCGGTCGAGGTCGTGGCCAGAAAGGAAGGTATGATAAATCTCATATCCAGTGCTATGTTTGTAAGAAATATGGCCATTTCTCCTATGATTGTTGGTATAATTCTGACAATGATGATGGAGAAAAGGCTAACCATGTGGAGCTAATTGAAGGACAAGTGTTGCTCATGTCCTATAATGAAATTGAGCCGCCTCAAACGGTCACATGGTTCATAGACACGGGAGCCTCAAATCACATGAGTGGAAGAAAGGAGTTCTTCACAAGGCTCGATGAAGGTCATCAAGGCTACATCACATTTGGTGATCTTTCCAAATGTCCAATTGAAGGAAAAGGTGATGTTGTCTTTAAACTTCAAAATGATAGGGAGCTTTGCATCTCTGATGTCTATTATGTCCCTACTATAAAAAGTAACTTATTGAGTATTGGACAATTGTTGGAAAGAGGATATGGCATCAAGACGAGCGATCTAGCTCTTAGCTTGTTGGATAAGAATAACAGGCTGATTACACATGTGAAGATGACAAAGAACAGGATGTTCCCGTTGAAGCTCTCAATTGTAGAGTCGAGGTGCATGAAGGCAACGACTCAAGATCACAGCAATCTGTGGCATCTTCGCTATGGACATCTCAATTTTGAGGCATTGAAGCTAATGGAGAAGAAGAAAATGGTGGTGGGATTGCCAAAGATTGATGCTCCTAACAACCTTTGTGATGTTTGCATTGTGGAAAAGCAACAAAGGGAGTCATTCAAGAAGTATGATGTCAAAAGAGCATCTAAACGTCTACAATTGGTGCATTCAGACGTATGTGGACCCATCAAGCCCGAGTCTATTGGTGGTAATAGGTATTTCCTAACCTTTACTGATGATTTTAATGGCAAGACTTGGGTGTATATGCTAAAAGAGAAAAAAGAAGTCTTCTCAAAATTCAAAGAATTCAAGAGCTTTGTTGAAAAACAAAGTGGATGTCTGCTTAAGTGTTTGAGAACTGATCGTGGAGGCGAGTATATGTCGCAGGAGTTTGAGAATTTCTGCAGGGAACATGGCATCCAACATCAACTCACTATGCCGCAAACACCACAACAAAATGATATCTCAGAGAGGAAGAATAGAACAATTCTCAACATGGTCCGGTGTATGCTGAAGGAGAAAAATATCCCAAAGGAATTTTGGGGAGATGCTGTGGCTTGTTCTATTTATTTGTTGAACAGGTTTCCAACGAAGAGACTTGAAGATATGACGCCAGAGGAAGCATGGAGTTCTCGAAAGCCAAAGGTCGATCATCTTCGAATCTTTGGAAGTGTTGCTTATGCTAAGATTCAGGAGGAGAAGCGCACGAAGCTTGAAGATAAAAACCAAAGATGCATATTCTTAGGCTATGGTGAGAACTGCAGCGGATACAAGCTGTATAACCCCGTCACTTGCAAGATTGTGATGTCAAGAGATGTGAAATTTGATGAAGATCAAAACTGGGAGTGGAAGACAATTGACATGGGGATTCTCATTCCTCTTGATGGTGAGGAGGAGAAGAGAGTCACCATCCACTACCTTAAATGAAGATTTAGACCATGATGATTCTACCAGTCCTGTACGCAAGACAAGGAGAGTTCAAGAGATTTATGACTCCACTCAACCAGTTGAGCCCATTGATTGGGAGAATGAGGAGGAGTTCAATAATTTTTGTCTTTTTGCAGGCTTTGATCCTATGACATTTGAGGAGGCCAATAAGGAGACAAAATGGAGGAAAGCTATGGAGGAGGAGATTCACTCCATCAAGAAAAATGATACGTGGGAGCTCACATCACTTCCACAAGATTCAAACCCCATTGGTGTTAAATGGGTATACAAGACAAAGAGAGATGCCAAAGGTGTGGTAGAGCGACATAAGGCGAGATTGGTCGTGAAGGGCTATAAGCAAAAGTATGGCATCGACTATGAAGAGGTCTTTGCCCCAGTAGCAAGGCTAGAAACGGTGAGGTTGTTGATCTCACTTGCGGCCCAACGACGGTGGAAAATGCATCAAATGGACGTGAAGTCGGCATTCCTAAATGGGAAACTTGAAGAAGAAGTTTATGTTGAACAGCCACCAGGATTCATTATTAAAGGGCAAGAAAAGAAGGTGTACAAGCTGAAGAAGGCTCTCTATGGGCTAAAGCAAGCACCAAGAGCATGGAATTCAAGGATTGATAATTACTTCATGCAACAAGGATTTATGAGGTGCCCTGATGAGCATTCTTTATATGCTAAGGCAAACTCACATGGAGAAGTATTGTTTGTTTGCTTGTATGTAGATGATCTGATGTTTACAGGTAGCAGTCACTCTATGATCCAAGACTTCAAGCTCTCAATGAAAAGGAGTTCGAGATGACGGATCTAGGCCTAATGAAATATTTTCTAGGCATTGAGATGCAACAAGGTGAAGATGGTATTTTTATTTCCCAATCAAAGTATGCAAAGGAGATCTTAGAGAAATTTGCCTTTGAAGACTGCCACCCAATTGACACACCTGTTGAGTTTGGTCTCAAATTAACCAAGGAGGGTGAAGGGAAGCTAGTCAACCCAACTTATTTCAAAAGTCTCATGGGTTGTCTAAGGTATTTGACTTGCACTCGTCCTGATATTCTATTTGGAGTAGGACTTGTGAGCAGGTTTATGGAGACCCCGAGAACCTCACATTTGAAGGCAGCAAGGAGGATTCTTAGTTATATTAAAGGAACGGTTGATCATGGACTGTTCTACTCGCAGAATCACAACCTTGAATTGGTTGGTTTTAGCGATAGTGATTGGGCTGGAAGCCGTGAAGATCGAAGGAGTACAACTGGGTTCGTATTCTATCTTGGTGATGTTGCATTTACTTGGTCGTCGAAGAAGCAATCCATAGTTGCTCTTTCAACCTGTGAAGCTGAATATATAGCAACAGCCGCTTGTGTTTGTCATGCTATATGGTTGAGGAGACTATTAGAGAGAATGACGTTAAAGCAAGAAGAAGCGACCAAGATCTACATCGATAACAAGTCGGCCATTGCTTTAGCAAAGAACCCGGTTATTCATGAGAGATCAAAGCATATTGACACTCGATTTCACTTCATAAGAGAACACGTGAAGATGAAGGAGGTGGAGTTGCACCACAAATGTTCGAGTGATCAAGTTGCCGACATTTTCACAAAAGCATTGAAGACGGATGCCTTTCAAAAATTAAGGAAGAAGCTTGGCGTCCAAGTTCGTGGAGAAACAAGTTTAAGGGAGGAGAATGTTAGCTATTAACTTGTTACATGCATTAGTAATTATGTTATTCATGTATTCATGCACTTATGAGATACATGTACATGAGAAATTCATGAACTAGTTTGAAGAGTCATGTGGTTTGGTGTTTGAAGAGTCATGTAGTTTGGTGTTTGAAGAATCATGGAGGATGTTCCAAAAGGCCTATATAAGGAAGTGCATATGTAAGTCCAATTGAATAACTCGAAATACAAAGTTCATTTCCTCCTTCTAGAAAAACTATTCCCAACACCATTGACATCATCCAACTTTAAAAGACCACTTATCATGCAAATATACATTGAGTTGGATGGCTTTTCCATCAATGATTTGTATGAATTCCATGTTCTGTACATGTCATCTTTGTTTCCAATGTCAGCATACAGGATGACTAAAAACCCCCAAACGAAACGACTATTCTCTTGAGGAATCTGCTTCTCTGCCATTTTTAACATAACTAAAGCTTTGTCTTTTAACCCAGCCTTCAAGTAAGCCCTGGCTGCAACTGCATTCTTGTGAAAATCCACAGCATTGGACTGTTTGAGACTACTTAGAACTTCCTCCTCCTGATGTTTAAGGCAGTGGCATAAGCATTCAGAAGAATGGTGTCAGTGAAACTGTCAGGACGAATACACTTCTGTTTCATTTCCTGGAATAATATCTCCACCTCTCATGTTTTCCCGTGCGAGAGTAAAGTAACATTAAGCGTTTTGAGTTCCTTCATTGTCTCAAGAGAGACTCTGCTTTCTCGACAGCCAGCTCTTGGGCATAACAACTGAGAAGGGCACCATATGTCTGATGGACTTTTCTCTGTTTAGGTATGTGTTGAAGTAATCCTCAGCGTGTTCAATGCCGCGAACTTTGTAAATCAAGTCCAGCGATCAGCATGGTCAGCTGCAGATAAGGGAAAATACCTCCTGTCGCTCATCCAGAAGGACAGCTGCGTTCAAATTATGAATGTAAGTTTCTATGTCAGGAACGAACTTGCGAGAATAAATCGCCCACCTTAACTGAGGAGTTTGGGCATCTATGTCTCCTGATGAAGATTGTATTGACACATGAAACTACAGGTTGAGCCACCCAATGGGTGTACAAAATAATCATCTTGATATACGCATCATACATTGTACATGGATAAAAAATGTGTCATGAAGATTTTCAATTCATCTTGGGAACAATAATAATAAGGCTAATTTTCTTAATACCCCTATAAACTTTCATGGTTTTCTCGGAAAACCCCCCTCAACTTAGGAAATTCCAAATAACTACCTTGAATCTTAAAATTCTCAAAAAATCACCTATTAAACAACCATCTAGTGAGTACTCACATAGGTTGCACATGATTAATTTATGATCAAAATACCCTTAATTTATGACCCGAAAAAAATATGTTATACGTGGGATGATCTAAGGTTTTTTGATCATAGATAGGCACGTCAACCTACATGACTACTCTTAGATGACTATTTAACAAAGATGGGTTTTCATGAGTTTTTAGGATAATGCAAGGTAGTTATTTCGATATTTTAAGCTGAGGGTGTTGGGGGATTTTGAAAATCAAGAAAATTTATGGGAGTATTAAGAAAATTAGCCCAATAATAGATAACAACAACAACAACAAAGAAAGTTTTCCAAATATATCATCTGATGCTGCAAAATGAACAACATTTTAGTAATAAAGTAAAAACGAATAATATGATGTACATACAAATTCTCAATCCGACTATTTGATCATGATCTGAACATTAAAAAACCCCTACAAACTAATATTTGTTAGGTTCAAATGTTCTACACTATTAAACTAACCAACTCAATATTTAGGCCGACCGTTTTTCCGCTACTTGATGTATGGACAAAAAGTATTCAAAACACTAGATTTTTAGTTTACAAATGCTTGAAATAATATAGATCAACTTCAACGGAGTGGATCTTTAATTCGAATGTCGGATGGTTGTATTTGAGTGGGAAGGATTCGGGCTCGAATCCTTCCGGAACTACACAAATATATAATATATATATATAATATATATATATTATATATATATATATATATATATATATAGAGAGAGAGAGAGAGAGAGAGATAGATAGACTTGTGTCCTTCCAAAAGGATTTGAACTTGAATCCTTCCAACTTAAATACAACCCTCCGACATTCGAATACAAGATTCACTCCGTTAAAGTTGATCTATATTATTTCAAGTATCTATAAATCAAAATAAAGTGTTTTGAATAATTTTGCCTATCCATCAAGTGACACAAAATGGACGGTCAAAAGTAGTGAGTTGGTTAGATCTAGTCTTTAGACATACAAATTATCGATCCAGCCATTTGATTATGATCTAAACATTTAAAAACCCATACAAACTATTTTTTGTTAGGTTCAAAATTTTCTACATTATTAAACTAACCAACTCACTATTTAGGCCGTCCGTTTTTCTCTACTTCAAATCATTAAAAACACACGACTTTTTTGCATATATGTTTTGTTTTGTGTAGATCAAGATGAATAGTGTGGAATTTCAATTGGGGTAGCCCATCATGTAGTTTTGTAGGAAATAGACTAAGTTTATTACAAGGTAAGAATTGAGCATTACCCACACATGTTCATCACCGATATGGCTAATTTAATGACCATCTTGACGATATTGATACTAAAACTCATTGGTCAATATCAAGATTTTGAACCATGCTTAAAAGCTTTCAAAACACGTGACCTTTTGCATATATATTTTATGTTATGTTGATCTAGATGAATAGTGTGGACCACCAATTGGGGTAGCCTACCATGTAATTTTGTGGATGGAAATATACTATAAAGTTTAATATAATATAAGTTTATTACAAGGCTTGTAGTTGGGTATTACCCACAGACGTCCATCGCCTAGCACTATCAACCCCCCCCCCCCCTCACGCACACGCACACGCGCACGCGCGAGTATGAGATCTGATGACAGGGAATTGGGTATATATGTTAGACCCTAGAGGGGGTGAATAGGGTCAAGGATAATTAAAAATTAACACACAATAATAAATAGTGAAATAATTTAGACTAATAGGATCATTCAGTCTGCTGATAAGATAACATAGTCTGATGGTAGGATAGCACAGTCTGATGGTAAAAGCAACAGAGAACAGAAAACAGTAGTATAGCAGAATGTAAATATAACTCAGCAAATGATCAACCAGAATAAGCAACAAGCATCAAACAACAATTTTAAAATAGTCCGAGAAACTCCTCTACATCTACCACCTAGAGGCCTCCACTCTAGGATTTGCAAATCCACTATAAAATTTCTCCTTGAAGTAAGGATTACAACTACCAAGATTCTTTCTTGAGCTTGAATTTTCACGCCACCAAAATCCTACCTGATCTTGTATTTACAACCACCAAGATACTTACTAATCTTGGATTTTCTCTTCCTTAAGGCAAACAACAATGAAGATGACAATAAGTTTTGTTCTCAAACAAAATAAAGAGAACTAATATAAGCTCAATGAACAAATCAAGATAGATGTTACAATTGGAGACTCTATGCAATCATATAGTGCTAAATATTATCAACAATAAATTGGCACAAGGAATCTTAAAACAGTAGCAATAAGAATCCAGAGTGAGTACAGAAGTTAATTAGAGATTCTCCAATAAATAGAGAATGAAGTAATGAAATTCTCTTGTATTGAATGCTTCAGAATATTTCTGAAGATGAGAATTTGAATAGGAATGATTGGCTCAAATACTGGAGACCTGAAAATTTAAGACTGAAGGTAGAAGAGCTCAGTTTTGCTTTTCTGAAAATTCTGGTAGAGCTCTTTTTTCTTTTTTTTTTTTGCTTTCTTTTTTCTGTAAAGAATGAATGAAGGTGTATATAAACAACAAGAAATCAACAATTTTAATCCACCCATTGGAGAGAAGAGAAGCAAGAATTTGTCTGTTACAAAGCATTAAATGCAGCTGCAAGAAAAGATTTCAATGTTGTGTTAACAAATCAGAGCATTAAATGTCCTGCTGCAATTCTAACATGAAAGAAGAATGGGCAGCTATAAGATGAAAAGGAGAGCTAATTCTCTCCAAAATTATATACCCAATGGTTCTGTGCAATAGCCAAGAGAGTGTGATAGTATAGGTTTGGAAAAGAGACTATTGACAGCTATTTTTACAGCACAGTGTCAAATCCCTGAAAAACTGCAGGCTGCAAAAAGCAACATGGTACAACCGACTTGAATGTAAGAGCCAGCTCAAGATATAGGGAACAAAAGGAGAATAGATATGAAAATAATGTACACCCTAAGTGGTGCTAGATGACCATAACCTGCTGACACAGAAACCAGTGCACAGCCAGAAACAGAATAAAAACTGGGTAATCTGTTTTCAGACAACCTGTTCTGGACAGAACTGATAGAAGGGGAACAGGGTGGTAGGATGAGGTAGTAAAATGAAATTTCTTCCCAGAAATTGAATTGTAACATCCTACTAGTGCCAAATATGTTGATACAAAACACTATTTGATTACTTACATTATATCTATTTTGTATGAAATTGTAGCTCAAAAATATTTTGGCTCCTTCGTACTCTTGATAACTTGATATGACTTGTAATGGTTTGATTTTGTGGAGTTATATGTAATTTGCTCCTAGTAGCTCTTTGTTAGCTTGAATATGAAATTTGTGGAGCTTTACATAAATACTTCCAATCCTCCATATGTATATAGCATTGGTTGCTCAATTTCATCCATCCTCCAATAATAGTCTTATCCGATAACACTACTAATCCAACTTATTAGTAACTAAATTTATAGGTTAATTACATCATCAAAATCATAAGAGTTACATATGCTAAGACAATTATCCCGCTTGACTCCCTAATATTCTTGTATTTACACATTGTCCTTACCCACACACGTCCATCGCCTAACTATTGTGAAATCGTCTTGTTTTCCAAAAGGAGATGATGATCAAAGAAGATCCAATTAAATTGGAGAAAAAAAAGAACTTGAAAAAATATAGATCAAGAAAACAGTGTGACGGTTGACAGGCCTGTCGACCATACACAACAGAGAAGAAACGTGGCTCGGATTTTCAACAGACAGCAGGCATTGTCGAAAGGCACTTGTCAACAACCGCTCGAGCCTGTCGATAGCCAAAGGCCCAGAATCGGATTCAGATTTTTTTTTAGGCACGTTTAGTTTTCCTTTCTGGTGGACTCTGAATAAAACTGAAATTCTATTCATTGAAGGATTTGTTTCTAAAGATTGAAGGATCTTAATTTTTTTAGATCAAGGAAATCAACTCCTATAAGGATTGATCAAGTTCTTCAAGCATCCGACAGCCAAGATCATCTCATTGTTCAAATAAGATTTGTATTATAAAACTCTATAATAAAAGTTGTAACCTAGTCTTTTGTAACACAAGGAGAATAAAGAAAGCAAATGCAAAAAGAGGAGTGGTGACAGTGCAAAGAGAGAAGTACTACTCTAGTAATCTAGAGGGATTCAAGGAAAAGGTGAATATTCTTGTAGAAATCAAGAGAAATGTTAGATCTCTTATACCAAGTTTATTAATAAAACTCTCAAGTTCTCTCCCCATGGATATAGGCCAAGTTTGGCTGAACAACATTCAAATCTCATGTTATTTCTCTTTTGTCTTGATATTGCTACTTTCCTTTACTAGTTTTCTTTTGCAAGTATTGTACATTGACACGATTTCACAACGTTGATCACGGTCTTGAGCGCACAATAGTTGGTGTCATAACCCGATTGTTGGTGTGGTTACAACAATTAGCATCAGAGTTTAAGGTTTACGATAAAGCGATATGTTGAATATTGAAATTTCTACGAGCAAGTTCGAGATCGAGAAATTCAATAGCAATGAAAACTTTGGTTTATGACAAAAAAGGAGAAAGTGTTATTGATGCAATAAGGTCTTCACAAAACCCTGCATGAAAAGTCAGCAAAATCTGCGAACATGTTAGATGAGAAATGAGAGGAGTTAGATCTGAAAGGGGCAAGCACGATCCAATTATTTCTTGCAGACGACATCATGTATAATGTGATAGATGAAGAAATGGGACGGGTTTGTGGTGAAGATTAGAAATATTGTATATAACAAAAAGCCCCTCCAACAAGTTATACTTGATGAAACAAGTATATGAGCTATGCATGAAGGACAACGGTGTTAGAGCATCTGAACTTCAACAAGATCATCAGTGAGTTACTAGCTATTGATGTGAAAATCGCCGAGAAGGACAAGGCGTTAATATTTCTCAGGTCGCTTCCGGAGTCATATGATCATATCGTAACCACCACGCTCTCCGAAAAGAAACTCTCATCTTAGAGGAGGTTATGGAAACTCTGTTATCAAACGAGATCGGAAAAAGGTCAAATCAAGATAAGCAAGAAGGTTCAGGTTTGGTGATCATGGGAAGGAAAAGAGAAAAAAATTCAGGTCGCCAAAGGCATATCACTTTTGTCACAAGAAAGATCATTGAAAGAAGAACTGCAAGCATCAACAAGAACGGTTGAAGAAGTAAGGGCAAACTACGGAGACAAGCGTAGCAAAGGGTGTATCAGGCACCAATGCGTTAACAGCTTTTATAGATAACACTTCTACAGATAAAAGTTGGATATTAGATTCTGTTAGTGTGGTCATGTATGTTCTCAAAAGGAGATGTTCAACTCTTTGGTTGCAAAGGAGGAAGGGACTATCAAAATGATGGATGGCTCAACTTGCGAGGTCATCGGCACTGAGACAATCAATATTACAGGTAGAGATGGGACTGTGCATGCTCTGGAGGCAGTCAGGTATAATGTACCAAAGGCACTATATAATCTAATATTCATAGGGGCGCTCAACTTAGAGGGTTGTTGGATCCAAGTGCCAGACAGAGTCGTCAAGTTAACCAAGGAGACAGGGTAATCCTGAAATGAGAGAAGTGAGAAGAGATATTCAAGTTCAAGGAAGTAAACTCAGTTCAAGGTAAAGTTTCAATGACAAGCTTGGAAGGAAACTCATCACGAGGTGGAGCTTCAAGGCAGACTGAGACGAGACATGAACCGAGTCAAAGTGTTGCAGGAAAGAAAAAGATACATTCGGGTAAAGCCTGAGATGACCCAAGGCATGGTGGTGAATCAGCCAAAGGCCCCAGGGGAAAGGGGCAAGAACAAAGGCTTCATAGTACAGTTACAATCAAGGTAAAATTCCAAAATTTTCAATGTATTTTGTTAAAGGCTTAAAAAGCAAGTCAAGTTAGAGATTATTGTGAAATTGTCTTATTTTTCAAGAGGAGATAATGGTCAAAGAAGATCCAATCAAATTGGAGAAAAAACTTGAAAAAGAAGCAGATCAAGAAAACAGTATGACAGTCGACCGGTCTGTCGACCAACATGAAAAAAACGCGTCTCAGATTTTTGACACGCAGTCGGCACCTGTCGATAGCCCTCGGGCAGGTTGACAGCCAGAGGCCCAGAATCGAATTCAAATTTCCTTTTCAGGCACGTTCAAAATTTCTTTTTGGTGGACTCCGAATAGAACTCAAATTTATTCATTGAATGATTTGTTTTTAAAGATTAAAGGGCCTAGAATTATTTTAGATTAAGAAAATCAACGCCTACAAGGATTAATCAAGTTCTCCAAGCATCCGACAATCAATATCATCTCATAGTTCGAATAGAGTTTGGATTGTAAAACTCTATAAATAAAGCTTATAACCTAGTCTATTATTTCACAAAGAGAATAAAAAAGCTAATGCAAAAAGAGAAGTAATATTCTTATAATCTAGAGGGGTTCAAGGAGAAGGTGAATACTCTTATGAGAATCAAAAGGAAAGATCTCTTATACTAAGTTTATTAATAAAACACTCTCAAGTTCTCTCACCGTGGACGTAGGGCAAGCTTGGTCAAATCACGTTAAATCCTTGTGTTACTTCTCTTTTGTTTTAGTATTGTTACTTTACTAGTTTTCTTTTGTAAGTATTATATATTGTCACGGTTCCGCAACATTGATCATGGTCTTGAGCGCACAACAGCTGGTGTCATAACCTGATTCTTAATGTGGTCACAACACTAACACCATCTACCCCCAACACACACACAAGAGTATGATCCAAAAGATCAAGGGCACAAGGAACTGGGTATATACTAGGATGATTATCTCATTCGATTCCCTAATATTCTTGTATTTACACATTGTCCTTGCCCACACACGTCCATCGTCTAACACCGTCTACCCCCCCAACACACACACACACACACAAAAGTATCATCCAAAATAGAAAGGCACGAGGAACTAGATATATGATGGGACAATTATTCCGCTCGATTCCCCAATATGCTTGTATTTCCACATTGTCCTTATATAACTTGAGGCTGTATAATTGGAAATCGTCCTCTCCCAATTTTTAAAAAAAAACTAAAAAAAGGTTCATAATTGCGTGTTCTGCGTCTAAAGCATATAAGGAAAATGAATTAATTGATTGTTCCGTCCAAATCATCCGATAAAAAATTATATTATTGAATCACAAAATAGAATAGCACATATTTTCATCCAAAGAACTGCAACTTATAGGTGCCCAAATTTTGAGCTTTTGGCATATGCTACAAAACATGTATTTTTTCTTCTAGCCCCTCTGAATGTACAATTTGCATATATATCTTCCAAAACAAAACATGTATTTTTTCTTCTAGCCCCTCTGAATGTACAATTTGCATATTTATCTTCCAAAACTTTAAGTGATTCATATTTTATATTTTCTAATGTGATTTCATAGTACTTCTCACTAGGACGAAGAAGCACTACCATCAAAGTCTTTTCCTTCGTAAAATAAGTCATTGATGATTATACTTTTAATTATATTTGTACACTACATGTTCCCCTCAAAACAGAAAAGAATAACAATAACAACCACCACTCATGGCTCTGTCTCTCAAAAAAGGTGACACATACAAGCAGTATTGAATGTTTTTCTCAAGTAGAAAGGATGCCATATCTTTGTTTCAAGGAGAAAATTCATACATCAAGTAGCTATAAAGTGCTAAATTTTTCATAAAACTAATTAATTGTAACCACCTAATGCATAGCTAAAGCACGTCGTTATTTTTTGTATATCGATAGATTACATGTAGAAGATCAGATCCCACGATGCAACTTGGAATGAGAGTATTTTTATAATTGTATACCTTCAATCAATAATGTGACAAGATTAGATTAAAGGATGGTTTTTTTGACTAAATTTGGAGTTTTGAGAAAGTGCACCTTAAACTGCATCCTTTAACTAAATTTGGATTGATAACCCAATTATTTTCCCTTCTGGGCGTAATACTTAAAATTTTTTTAAGACAAAAAAATTGGGTTCTATTTCACTTTCATTAAAACCATGTATCGGCCGATTCTGATATATCGGCAATATCATATGAGATATCTGATACAATAGTGATCATATAATATCGTCCGATATCAAAGCCGATGTTGCCGATATGGCTATATCACCAATATCAATGGTCGATACAAGATACTAAAAGTAATTGGCTGATTCCGATATTGATACCGAGATCTTAAATCATGGTTAAAACCTTTTAATTGAACACGGAGAACTTTTCTCCACCGTTATTTCTCACAAAAAACAAACGAAGTAATTTGGATTTCTTGATCCAATCTATTGTTAACTTTTTTAGTTATTTGAGAAAACAAGGTTATATGAGTTATCAGGTTTAAATAAATAACATACATCCGATATCAGTTTATATAATATAACAAAAACAAATAAATAAATAAAGTAATATTGGTTTACATGCGACTCGCTAAACTGTAGTGGAAATTGAGTCTTCGATAATCCTTTTCCCCAGTATTTCGTCTTCTTCTCCTCCCGCCACGCTCCCTTCTTTCCTCATATATGGGACAACAAAGAAAGCTTCCATAATGGCTAGGAAAGGTCACGTGTATCAATGTTGTCTGAGAGGTTCAGTGTATTTGAGATCTTTCAATCCATCTAGCAAACAGGAGCTCACTAGATCCTAGGGTCTCAACTGCAAATTCTAAATTAGTGAATAATGAAACCTAGCTCTCCTTTTCTTTTTGGCATTCTAGTTTCTCCCTTCGCAGATCATTCTTTGACCACAACTTAAATGCTCGATTAAACCATCCCTCCTTAATGGCACCCCCTTCAGCACAAGATTTTCTATTCATCAATATTGACTCAAAGGGAAATTTATGGTTTTGATCTGATCTCTGCTTATTACCTACATATGTTCTTCGTGAATGGTAAGACCAAGATAAAACCTGTCAAAAGCTCTTTTAAGTTGTCAAATCTGTTAACATGTAGTGATATTTGAACGAGGGAGGCCTCGAGCTTTAAGAAGTACTTCAACTTGGTCCCGAGGAGATTCAAGGTTTTGGGCTGAATACCTTTCTTATCTACATCAGTTATTCATAGATTTAAGGTCAGCAGAACCTCCGTTGTTAAGATAATGAAATCATCACCAAAAAGACTGAACAGAAAACATACATGAATATAACTTCAAGATACCTAGATTCAGGAAGCATATGATGTTGGATCTAATAATTATTCCAAATAAGATATCATATATGCAATAGTCTCTTTATTAAGATCAAAGGGAAGGATGGTTTAAGCATACCTGATTCCATCATGAAAGGGATGTCGAAGGTTGCACGATCTCGAGGACGCCGGAGTTCAGAGAGAGGATTCTTCTCTCCAGCCACCAAGTTTCCTTCCTGATCCTTAGCGGAGAGGAGAGGCCTCTAAGAGAGAGATAGTCATAATAGATTGGTTGGTGGTGGAGAGGGAATCCTACTCATGATATATAGTATCAAGGAATCCTAGTTCAACTCATCATAGATCTAAACCCTTGATTGATAACACGAGTTCCTCACGTGTAGATGAGTCCCACATCTTAATTTAAATACACTCATGGCTAAGCGTAATCAAAACGTGTCTAGACCCAAACAATTAGGCTTGATCAATTTTTTATTGAATCCAACAAATAGGTATATAGAAACGGTTGTATAAATCCAATTAGACTTGTGTAGGCCCAAATTAATTTAGACTCTAATCTAAATAAGTCTAACAATCTTTCACTTGGGCCAAACAAGTCATACTGGAGAATGTTATACATAACTTTATGGTACCAAAACTTTAACCGTCAATAAATCACGTTTCAAAACAATCTGGTCCATTAAGTGTCCTGCTACCGAACATGGCGGTCGTTACCTTCTGTATAATCGAGGTAGGATCTTCCACATCACAAGTTTCAGAACCCTTAATGACATACATTAAATGTGGATGTGTGGCATGAAAATGTCCTCTGATCAAATAAGGTACAATTCTAACTGGTTTCCACTTTATGACTCCAACGAGTCTAATCTTATGACTCCAACGAGTCAAAATGCTAACAAACTCAAATGCGCAAATTAAACTTAAAAGAAATTTAAAGAAACAGTTATCACTTTATTATCGAAATCAACAAATATACATAAAGTGCACTTAAAAATAATGTCTGTTATATAAAATTATCCACTCCCACTAAACCAGTATATCATCATGACTAGTCATCCCTATGTGAGCAATATGCTCTAAGAAGACTTTAGGTGAAAGTCCTTTAATGAGTGGATCTGTAATATTAAAAATAGTACTAACACTATCAACAGACACAATGTGATTCTGAACTTTATCCTTAATGACAAGAAACTTGATGTCGATATGCTTCAACTTTGTTGAACTCTTGTCACTATTGCAATAGAGCTCTATAACTTATTGTCACAGTGTAGCTGTAATGGCCTCTCGACTAAATCCACCATCCTGTATTAGAAAAATATAACCTGAAGTGGATTTCCTATTATTGATACATCCAGCATAATCTGAATCTGTATATCCGATCAGCTGCAGCTGATCAGATTTCATGTATTCTTCTGTAGATATCGCATTACCTTCTTGGCAGTCTTACTATGATCAATTCGAGGATGGATCAAGTATCTGCTAAGTTTCTCAATAGTATATGCTGTCTGGATGGGTACAAACTTGAGCATACATCAGACTTCCAACCGCCGATGCATATGAAATGTCTTCTATTTGCTTTCTGTAGGTCGTTCCTTGGGCACTAGAGTTGGCTCAACTTATCTCCTCTAAAGCAATTCTTCATGTCACATCTATCTAATACCTCATCTATAAAGGCTTTTTGTGATAAACCTAATATTCCACGTGTCATGTCACGTTGAATCGGATGCCTATCACAAAACAAACATCTCCAAGATCTTTTATCTCAAAATTCTTTGAGAGAAAACTCTTGGTCTTAAGTAGAAGAGCCATATCATTACTTGCTAATAGAATGTCATCCACATATAACACAAGAAATATAAGTTTACTCTCTTTAAACTTATGGTAAATGCACTGATCAACCACATTATCCATAAAATTAAAATCAGATATTACTTGATCAAATTTTAAATACCATTGACGAGATGCTTGCTTTAGACCATAAATGGATTTCTTTAATTTGCAAACCAAATATTACGCGCTTTTTGCTTTAAAACTTTCCGGTTGCACCATACAGATTTCTTCCTCAATGCTACCATAAGAAAGACAATTTTAATATCCATTTGGTGAAATTTCAAGCCGAAGTGAGTCACTAGTGCCATAATAATTCTAAAAGAATTCTTCATAAAAATAGAGAGAAGGTTTTTTTTATAGTCAATGCCTCTGTTTGAGTGAATCCCTCTGCATCAAGATGTGATGTATACTTTCGACATTGCCTTTCGTATCCCGCTTGGTTTTGCACATCTATTTACAACCAATCGGTTTCTTTCATTTAGGCAACTCTACTAAATCTCAAACATCATTGTCCTTCATGAATTTTAACTCATCTTTCATACATAGCATTTGACCACTTAGTGAAGTGAATGCTGAGTTTGACCTCATTCAAGGATGTAGGGTCATCCTCTAGCCCTATATCAAACTCAAGCTCTTAGAGATAAATTATATAATCATTTACAATGACTGATCTCCTCTCTCTAATTGATCTCCTAGGCACTTATGGTTGAGAATTTTCAGATTCTACCTCATCAGCAGGATTTATTTCAAAATGAACTGTATATACCTTGTAAAGGTACATCTGTATTTTCATACTAAAGTGGAACAACTACTTCATTATTTAGAACAGTTGTCATGGGTATAACAATATGTTATTCCTCAAATGTGAAATCCTTTTATAGTTGACTCTCACTATTCTGAATATCCTCAAAAAAATTAACATTATTTGTCTTTATGTTCTTAGTGGAGGGATAATAAAACCTAAAGCTTCTATATCTCTCAGAATACCCTACGAATAAACAGCTAACTCTCCTTGAGTTCAGATCATATGATATATATGGTCAAGCTTCCGCTAGACAACCCCAAACATATAAATGCCTAATACTGAGAGTTTTCCCAATCCACAACTTATATAGGGTTTTAGTTACTGTTTTGCTAGGTACTCTATTAAGGAGGTAGACAGCCATCTTGAAGCTTCACTCTATAATGACTCTGGTAGAGTAGTGTGAGCTATCATACTCCTAACCATGTCTTTAGTGTTGTGATTTCATCTCTCAGCAATACCATTTTGACAATGTATCCCTGACATGGTGTAATAAGCGACAATGCCAAACTCTTTCAGAAATAGGCAAATGGTTCTGAATATCTACCTGATCTGTCGTATTTGGCATAGTACTCACCACCACAATCAGCTATAACAACTTTAATTTTTCTATTCAGTTGATTTCAACTTCAGCTTTATAGATATTAAACATGTCCAGTGATTGAGATTTCTTATGTAACAAGTATAGGAACCCATAACGAGAGTAATCGTCTGTAAAAATGATAAAAATATTCGTGACCATTCCAATAAGCTGTAGGGAATGGACCACAAATGTCTATATACACAAAATCTAAGACACATGAACTCCGTCTAGAACCAAAATTTCTAATATTTCTTTAATTAATGTTCGCTTAGTGCCTAGGCTATTCACATATAAAGATTCAGTATATGAAACATGTACCTTCAATTTATATAGTCATCAATCAGAATTCTACTACCAATAACTTTAGATTTGAAAAGTAGACTAATCATTTTATTTCAAGAGTGACAGTAAAATCAGATCTATCTAACAATGAAATAGAAATATGATTCCGCTTAAAAGGACGGTACATATAAAGTCTCATTCAAATCTAAAACACAAAATCAGAATCTAGTCTAAGGCTACAAACTCCAATAATTTTAACTGCAACTTTATTTCCATCACTTATATATGTATCCCTCAGCTGGGCTGAGCCTCCTTTGGGTTTGAAAGTTTCGCATGAATCACTTATGTGAATTATCTGTCCACCATGTATTGTTAGCCCAGAGGCCTTCTACTCTAGTTTTGATGATGATTAACTCATGTAGTTATATTTACTAATAATCTTGTGATGTTTAGTTTCAGATTCTTAACTAAGATATTAGTAGGTAATTAGCTTTAACAAAGGTGTTTTGAGCTTTCACATGGTGATTCAAGAGCCCGAGCGTCAAAGTTATATCTAGCACTCGTTGGAGTCAAGCTCGGTGGATCACGGTTTGGATCGAGTCGACTTGGAGACGGCGCTCTACAAGAAGACTTCGGTACATAGTTTAGTTTATGTTTTTAGATCCATTTGTAAAGATTAGTTAGTGTGATATGCTCAAGTTCACAACACACACACGTTTCATGTTTTGGTTTTAGTTTTCGGTTTGTTGGTTTAACCGACCTTGGTTTTCATGAATAGATAGTATCAAAACAATTTACATGGTTTAATGTATATTAGCCTTGTTCTATATACATCTATGTTTCAACTATTTATACAAACTTAGTTTGATAACCTATTCATGTATTTAGGTTTTGTATTTTAACAAAACTTATTTTTGGAATTATTGTCAAAAACTATGATATATATCTTTATATGTATATTAGATTATATCCATATACAACATGCCTTAAAAGTGTTTCTATATCATGTTTTTGTATTTGGATGAGTTTTGGACAAAACGAATTTTCAATTCAAAAATCCAAGTTTTGGAAAATACGAGTTTTGGTTTTCGGAAAAATTTGTAAGTCACAAAAATAGTTCAAAAAGTTTAAAATATGTGTTGAAATTTTTCACACATGTTTGTATATCAATGTATTATACTAAAACTATTTTTGTGGATTTTTAGAGAATTTATGGGATTTATTTGAGAATTAAAAACTCAGTTTTTCGGTCCCAAAATTGTTTCTGCCAGGCCCTTGCGGTCGACCGGCCGGTCGACCGGACCAGTAGCTGGTCGACCGGATGTGCACAAAACGTGCACAAGGCCATTTGGTTTGGCCGGTCGACCGACTGAAGGCAACCCACTCTCGGGTTGCCCCGGTCGACGGGCGGTCGACCGGCCAGAGAGCCGTTACTCTCTGGTTCAGGGGACGGTCGATCGGGCGGTCGACGGAAGTTGGCAACGGTCAAATTTTGACCGTTGGCCGGTCGACCGGCGGTCGACCGGGATGGTCAATTCTGACCATAATTGGCTGCCAACGGCTACTTTTTTAAAGGGGCTATAAAAGCCCCATTTATGGGCTGTTTTGTGTAAGACTTTCAAGAGCAAAAATTCTCCCTTCTCTAGTGTTTTTACAAGTTTTAAAAAGAGTTTTAAAGCTTCAAAGATCTCATCTTCATTGTTTTAAAAGTGTTTTGTTATTTCAAAAAAAAATAGTCTTTTGGGAATTGTTTTTGATCTAAAATTCTATATCTTTTTGGAGAGTTTCCCAAGTGATTTTCTTTGTTAAAAACACTTTGTTTTCCACACTTGAGCTTATCATTCTATCCTCTCTATAGGATCCTTGTTTTTGTGGAAAAGAATTTAGTTGTGGTCTTTTTGATCACTAAATTATAAACCCTCCTACTGTGTTATCCCTCTTGTGTAGAGGTTGATTTGTGGAGTGGTGGCTTTGTGCCCTATCCCTCTAGTGAGAGGTTGATTGGTTGGCTTTGTGCCCATCCCTCATTGTGAGGTTGATTGAGTTTTGTGGTGGCTTTGTGCCTAACCTCTAAGTGTAGAGGTTGTGTTTGTAAAGAGAGGAGTGTGTACTCCCGGTTATTGTATTGATTGAGAATAAAAATAGAGTTCAGATTGTCTTAGTCTCAATGCGAATCCGCTGTAGCAAGGGCTCGAGCGGGTCGTGATCCTCAGGGAAGGATGCGATGCAAGCTTTTCGGCCGATTCCCTTGTATGCTTCAAGTAAGAAGAAAAAGATTAGATTTGTGATGAAAATATGAGATTAAAAACGTGGTTTGCTGATCTTCTACCACAACCCTATTGCAAATTAAAGAGCTTGATCTTCATCTTAAGATTGATATGACTCACCCTAGGTTATTGCAATTATATCAAGCAAGAGAAATTAATACACGATTCTAACTAAGTTACATTACTCAAAAACCTAACTATGGTTCCTCCTAACATCTAGGTACAGCCTAATAGAAGACGAATCCCAACTTATGCTGTCCTAGTTCTTAAGTTGAAGTCATGAAAAGTCTTTTTATCATGTAGCCTAGATTAAGAATTTTAAGTATTTTTTATCTTCTAGAATTAGTTGCCTTTTAAACCTAGGGTTCTAGTGATGTTCATTAATCGGATCAAGTTTTAATTGCTTCTAGGGTTGCTTCAAGAATCTCAGCAAACCACTAGGAGGATTAGTTCTTCATAATTATTTTTATCTTTTCAATATTTATTTTTTTTTATTTTTATGAGAAAGATTGCAAAAGAAAGAAAAAACGAAAACAAGAAGAGATCGAAGATTAAAACACGAGAGAGATGACAAAAGAAATAAAATAAAGTGCAGAAATTAAACAGAGAACAAAAGAGTGACCTTTATTTCGATGAACTGCAGGTTACACAATCGTCTCCTTCTCCACAACGAGCATGAATAAAAATTACAACTTTCGCAGAAATTTAAAAATAGCTAAAGAAAACCCTAATTTGTCTCTGCATGCCCCTCCCTGTTGCGACTGCATGGATATTTATAGTGCAGGATGTAGAGGAGTCCCGGATAGATGTGTCAACGAAATCTGGTACAAGGATAAGCTCAAAGTGCCGCGGACCCGCGGCTTGGGCGCGGGCACTTTGGGCTTCTGGCCACGCGCTTTGGCGCGTGGCCTCTCCTGATCCGTCCAAGTGGCGCCTGCTTCCAGAAGTGAGATCCTGGCCTTTGAATCTGGATTTTCGAGATAACTTGGTAATCAAGTTACCCTTAATCCAGATTTCTTCAAATCTTCTCTATACGAAATTCCTCTTAATCTTGGCCTTTTATCCTTATCTTGCAGGTGTTTAGGGTTGGATAGAAAGTCTATCCCCTAATTTCTGATATTTGCAACTTTTAGCCCTTGTATTTGCATTTTGAATCTCTGTATTTGCGCTTCTTCACCTGGGCTTCAAACATGGGCTTGGATCTGGGCTTTTGGGCTCTTTTAGCTTTATTCTTTATTAAATTGATAATTTGAGGCCTGCACATATTAAATAAAGAAATATTAATAATTGTGCATTATAATATGAATAAATGTGCAAATGCGATGGTATATATGATGACAATTATGCATTTTTCACTACCTATCACACCCCCACACTTATCTTTTTGCTCGTCCTCGAGTAAAAATCAAAAAGAAAGAGAAAAATCTAACCTAGCTAACTCACTTTCGTAGGAATCACGGTTGCACTTAGCATGTGCAACAAGCCGTTAAACCCCTAGGTTACCCTAGAGGACGAGTGTTGTCTCGTGAGGGTTTTCAGCGGATTACACCCACAAAATCCATAAAAAGGAAAATATTTGAATTATATTTGAAGAGACTAAGTAGTCTATAAGTTTTAGGATTATCATTTTATTCATTCTTCAAACCTGGTCTTTATAAAGTTAATTGTTATTCATTTTAGGTAAGGATTAAAATTGAATTTCTAATATAGTCTTTTTGTTACCAAAAGTCATACGCACCTTGTGAATCTAGGAATTCCTTAACTTGGACTCTCATGCCTCATTATTATTTTTATAACATCATCTAATTTTCTTTCGTGTAAGTATCAAGGCTTCTTGAGGCCCTCATACCTAACTAATTGACTATTAGATGTGTTAATATATATATATATATATTATATAATATTATATATTTTTTTTTTGGCATGTTAACTATCTAATTTTCTTTCGTATAAGTATCAAGGCTTCTTGAGGCCCTAATACCTAACTAATTGATTATTAGATTTGTTAGTACATTTAAGTAATTTTTCCTTAGTTCCTCGGACTTTCTAATCCACCCATGTAGCGAACTTAAAGTCGATGACTCCCAAACCGGTTGGCTTTAGGGCACCAGGTGAGAAAACACCCCGCGGACTCAAATTCAAGTGAACTAGGCCCCAAAATTAAGGATTTTATTTTATTTACTCACCTTTAGGCATGAATACTTATGCTTCTTGAGGCACATGTATCAGCTTAATTGGTGATTTTTTTTTCTTCTTTTTTTTTATGAGGCACAGGTCTTTGTCTTAGAATCCTAGATATGCATTTGGTATGCACATTTCATTAAGGTAAAAATCAAGACTAATTATTTATCAATTTCTCTCCTATACCTAAAAATTAAACAATTTATTTATTTTGACCAAGTTTTTAGAAATCCAAATCATGATTTCCTAATCCTTAAAACTAACTTAGATTTCTTTCAAAAAATAAGTCAAAATATTTCCTTTTATAACATTTTTTTTATTAGTCAAAATATTTCCTTTTATAACATTTTTTTTATTAGCAATTTTTTTTGTTTTTTTTTTTTGTTTTTTTTTTAAAATGTTAGAACAAATAAAGAGAAAAAATATTTTTTTTTTAATCTTTTGTATGTTAGTAAACCCTCCCCCACACTTATCTCATGCATTGTCCTCAATGTATGAAATGCATGAATACATGAAAAAAAATGTAAAGAGAGGCAAAGAATAATAGTATACCATAATATGTACAACACATGTATCACTCTCACCTAGAGCTGCTTAGGATTCATCCCTCTAGCTCGTTTCCATCATTCCAATGGGTTCTCTTTATAAGGCACAATGGGGAGACCAACATTTTTGTTTAACTTTCTCTCCCCCAGTTTCATCTTCTTTAGGCTCTTTCCTCATCATATGTCCACCTCCATTATTCAAAAATTCATCACACCTTTCAGTTGGAACTTCCTTGCCGAGAAATTCTAGCTCAGTTCCGTACATCTCCTCAAACTTAAATCAACACTTTTTCTGGAAGTGAATAATTAACCAACATCTCCTTAATCGGTGTATCTAAACATAGAGTTCTTCTTCAAAGAGACTTTCAAAAGTAAGTCAATCGGAGTTTCTTGAACTATATTCTCATGCGATATTTCAGTGCTTGGCTCTTGAAGATACTTAGATCAAATCTTCGTTTTTTAAATGGAACTTTAAAATTATAATCCTCAACATGTGTCATCTTATCACTAAAATCGCACTTATCCTCAAATAACTTGTCAAGAAATAGAGACTCATTTTCACTTTCTTTTTCACAAATGTTCTCGATGAAGTTCACCTCAATGTTTGGTCTTTAATCTTACGAGATTGGTTTCCAGGTTGAAGACATTGACCTCTTTAGTCATGTTTCCAAAAGTCAACCTCATGGATCCATTCCTACAATTTATGATCGCATTTGCAGTTGCAAGGAACGGACGCCCTAGGATAACGGGAGTTTGAGACCGAAGAGGGATACAGGTTCGGTCTCCAGAACAACAAATCTACTGGGTAGATAAACTCCCCAACTTGGACGAGCACATCGGTAATCTCCTTTGGGAATTTTTATGGATCGGTCAGCCAATTGGATTGTAACCTTAGTCGGACTAAGTTCGCCCAACCCAAGTTGTTGGTAAACTGAGAAGGGGAGTAAGTTGATACTTGCTCCCAATCAAGAAGTGCATGCTTAATTGCAGTTTGACCTATTGTGCAAGAGATGGTGGGGCAACCAGGGTCCTTATACTTGACAGGATCTGGTTAGACAATAGCTCACTAATGTTAGTGGCTAGAAAACCTTCTTGGGCACATTAGTCTTTCTCTTCTTTGTGCACATGTCCTAATAAACTTGGCATACTTAGGGACTTGTTGAATTGCATCAAGAAGAGGTATATTGATCTTGACTGATTAAAAATCTCTCGTACCTTATCCATTTGTGCACATTGCTTATCTTTAAGCCTATTTGGGTAGGGTGCGATGGGCTGTGCATACTTCGGCGACTTGTCTTTTTTCGTGTTGTTGGCATTAAGTGGGATGGAGTGGGATCAGGCAAGCTGAATGCTTGTTTAGAACTGATGGTGTTGATACTTGGTTATCAACTTGTTTCCCGACCGCAATGTATGAATCGCATTGCACTGACTCATATGATTCTCTTCAGCCAAGTGAGCTTGACTAGAGTCCTAGGGTTTGGGAATGGGTGACTAGGTAGAGTACCCTTTTGCCTTTCTTGCTGATTCATTTGCATCTCTATCCTAGTCAAGACTTGAGCCAGCGTGTCATTGCTTTTAACGATAGTGTCCACCTTCTTCAAGATTGGAGAGCCTTGTTTCCATTTGTGAATATTGGAAAGAGGGTGGAGGATTTTGAACGGGCGGATTTTGGAAATTGTTGGAGAATTTGGCCTAGTTTGATCATTGTTACTTGGCCCCATGACAAATTGGGATGGTTTCTCCAACCGGGATTGTAGGTGGGCGAATATGGATTGTTGCGGGCAGATTGTTGGCGGGCAAGATGTTGGCGGGCCTTGTGAAGGCCGCACTCGTAGTTCGGGCAGAGTTGGTGCGCGATGAAGACAGGACATTCTCGAACACATGGTTCCTATCTTGACAATAAGTACAGCCCGCCGAAGATGTTGGGCTGACTTGGTTCACAGAGACTGGCTCCTTAGTTCAAGAGCCTCTAGTCTACGCATAACAGCAGCTAACTTAGCATCTTGTGCTATGTTGGCCTCAATGGAATGAATACCTCCTTTTGAAGAAGTGGGGTCATTAGTCCTAGATTTCTC